>KN837731.1:0-14891 GCA_000827215.1 Sphaerobolus stellatus SS14 | reverse complement strand
CTGGGAATAAGATGAGCTGAGATGGTATTTAAGAATACTGGAGAATTCTTCTCGAAGTTCAAACGGACAGCTAACCTGACACATTTGAGGTACGGACTCACTCCACTTTGAAGTCTATTTGACATTATATTGTGGTTTATAATAAAGTGAAACTAAGGTACTAGTACGACAAAGCAAGAACATGTAGTTTAATCGTGAATGCAGCCGACGTGACGCGTCACGCCAGGAGTTTCGCTGCCTTTCGACGCGCCCAGCCAACCCACGCGTTTTCTTCGCGCCTGGGCGACAAGAGTCCAAACAGCCAGCCTAAACTTGGCAAATTCCAGCCGAAACTGTGTAAATACACAGCGCTCACGGCCACCCTTACTCTTTGGCTAACGACGAACTATGGATACAAGAGCAAGGATATGATTTTGGTCGACCCTGTATACTACGCGTTCGACAATTAGAGCGGGATGACTTAATCCTATCAAGCCATTTCTCTCCGGAAATGATATGGCACCAAGTGGGTACGAGGACCTTTATTTTTATTGGCCATTGGTCAATACTTCATATACCAGGTCCTCGAGAATTAATGTCTGGGGATTTATCTTATCTCCGAGGAGCCGTCCTCGAGAATATTGAAAGCGCTTGATCGCGTACAGTCCCCGCTCATCCTCTGTCTTTCTAGGCGAAACATCGGGTTTATAAACCTCAAATCCCCCCCGGCGGGGACGGCTCTTATTCCAGGAAACCGACGATCCTGGCATGGAAGACTGCGCTCTGGTTGCTCACTCCTCTAGATCTCCCAGGGATCCAGTGGCAGTCGACGCATGGTAAACACAGCACCGCCACTCGTCTTTGTCTCCATGATCACAATACTTGTTTCATACGTGCTGATGACCGTAAAGTTATAATTACAGCAAGCAAACCTGACAAACTATCCTCAGCGCCATCGGACGCAGCTAAATAGTGCTTCAGGCTCACGCATCGCGAAGATTAACCGCAATATCGCGTTCACCCTCCCATTTCTGTATCGAGACCATTCGGTTTAGGCGGGCTTCGCGCTTTGGCTCTTTTGTCTCCTTTCCATTTAAAAGGCACCCAGGGGCGAACCCGGCTGAATATGGCATCCGGTCCTATCCAAATAGCGGATGAGCGTCTGGAGCCAAAGCCTCTTTGACATACTGATACAGAGACTACTCTGTAATACTACTCTGAAATCATCTGAAGCCACGTGTTCCTTTTGCCAAATCCCCTAGGTTTCTTATTGGAAGGATTCGCGGTCTGTGCAAGACTGCGGACTCATTGGAAGTGCCCGGTCTTCTGTAATCTCGGTGCTTCTCTTTCGTCACTCGGCTTTTATCTCCTAAGTCTTTCAATTGCCTTGTATCTTTAAAAGGGCAGGAATCTACGGCCGGAAGCCCTCCAGATAAGAAGTCTATACGTCCATTCTAAAGTAGGTGAATATATGCTTGGTTAACGTGTCTTAACCAGCCTTACTCGGTAGCAGAACCTCCAATACCTATATTCATTCCAACCTATATTCATTCCATAGAGAACAATCCCCCTTGCTCCATAATCCTCGGGATTGACGTAACGTGCACATCTTCTAGACCTGGTTCAATGGAATCGTGCTCGGAGCCTTGGCGACTCCTGCGGATTTTCTCTTTATGCGGCTTATTCAGTAAGAATTCACGAATGAATGCTAAATTCCTTAAAAGGGGCAGAATTACGACATTCAATTGCAAGAAGCTTCTGAGCGGAAGTGGCTAGGTTCCGGTGGGCGAGAAGGGTCTTCCCCTTAAGGTATACAAACGACGCTATCTTAAGCAAACTCTCATAAAAGAGAAGAAAAAAAGTCTTGCATGGTTTCGTACTCACTAATAGGAACGTATGCATATGGGCTCCTTCTTAACTAAGGCGACCTCGGCCAAGTTTTTGCTGAGAAACGGAAGCACAACGTTTCGATAATAATACTGACAATCTCATTATACTTCTATACAGAGAATCAATCTATCGTACAAGCTACCGGCAACCGCGAAGTAAAGGAGAGGGGAAGTCCGAGGGTAGAGCGAAAACAGCAAGGAACGAACGACATACGCTTGTGCAAGAATCTACAAGAAGCGTTCAACGGATGAATGCGTTTCAGCAAAAGAATGAAAAGAGAAAAGGGGATCCAAACAAATGAAGGGTATAAGAATAAAAATGATAAAGGAGTGTCCGGGATATATGATCTGAGTAAACCTTGCGTTTTTGAGTGATGGATGAATATATGATGTCGAAAATAAGGTATTTTCGCATTGGCCAGGAAAAAGAAAAGAAAGTAGTGGATCATGATTAGGACGCAGAGAAGGCAATGCAACCGCCAAATGGGTAGAATCCTCAACAGGTTCACCACTTTGATTAGAATTTGATCACAGTAACGGGGAATCTGAGGCTTGCGAGCGACGATCGTGGGATCCTTGATATGAAGACATTCGTGCGTCACCAAGATACCCTGACCGTCTGTCTTCGCCCTGGTTCGGGACACCCAAGCTAGAAACAGTGGACATCCGTATACTGTCCGCCATCGATCCACGTCCTCTGACCAAATCGCGTAACTGGATGTTAGGTCCCGGGATTAACCCATCGAAGAGAGAGTCTCCTAAATCCGCTTCGAATCTGGAGCCAACTTCTCTAGTGATTTTAGGGGGCGTTCTGGGAGGCGAATTTGTCGAACCATCGTTCCTAAGAGGCGACCTCGACATAGGACGACCGACCCCAGAGCCCATGGAAACGACCGAATTTCGCGAACTGATACCAGTCATTCCAAACTCCTCGTCGAGATGGATCAGGTTGGGTGACAATTCACCACGAATGGGATCTCGCATTCGAGGACTTTGATCGGCGGTGACGAGAGGACTTGGGGTGCGTAGACTGCCGTCGCCAAGTCCAGGCCCGTTGAGGGTACGATCTTGCCAATCAGAAAAGTAATCCGACTCCCTCTCTCCTGGCGTCGACATGAAGCTCGGGGACCTTGAATGAGGCGTCAACATATCCTGTTTCGAGAGCAAGCCCAATTCATCCACATGCGTAAAGTCAGTTCGACCAGTATTATATGTTGCAGATGGTGGGCGTATCTGCTTCTCCCCAGCGCCAAGGAAAGGTACCTCTTGCTGGAGGGTTTCATCTCCCTCTCGTTGAGACTCGCCATCGATTTGTATAGGTCCAGGATCGACCCTTTTGTAACGTCTTCTTACGTACCACCATCGTATCCCGAAAATGATGGCACAAAGAACGAAGAACCCAAGGATGCCAATTAGGGCTATGGTACCCACGTTCAACTTCTTTTGGGGACCGGTAGATGACTTTGACGACAACGGATTGGAATCATTAGGGCCGAGGGAATCGCCCAGCACACGAACGCGATGAAACTCGTCTAGAGCTTGTGTCGCATTGGTCAACGGATACAACCCCAGTTGCGGCGTGGACGATTGGGACGACAGAACCATGTAGACATTACGCAAAAAGGTAACACCGAGAACAATATCTCCTCGACCTTGGAGATCGTCCAGATTGTCATAGCCTTGGATTAGACCCATGCACGTGTTGGTGTTGGCTCCTGCCTTTAATGTTTGAGGAAGTGACGTTAAATCCAGGGGATGAATAGGTATTGGTGGGAGGTTTCCAAGGCCTATTGTGAGATTTAGAGGCTGTGTACATGGCAAATAGTCTGACAGAATTCCTAAGTCTTACAGAAGGACCGAGAGCGAGATGGAAATGTTACTTACAGTTCCCATCCGATGCCGGGGTAATATTGAAAACGCCATATATGGCATTTGCAATGGTTCTGGTGGCTAAGATAGGCGAACCACCGGTATCGAGAATGGCGACGGGGAATGTACTTGAAGGAACTGTTTCACTATGTCCTAACGGCACAGCTTTTGGTTTTCCATCAATCCATGCCGTAATCGAGAGGGCATTAGTTCTCCAATATGTTGCTCCGCCAGAAGAGCCCAAGACATCTACAAAGCCAATCTTCGACTCATCAAAGTCAGGTATGGAGTCTTGAGGGTGTGTTCCTATGGTGAGGAGTGAAGGTACGACGTTGGGCTGTGATCGTTCCAAGGTTATGCCAATGAAATGGTGTGTAGGTGCGTTATTGTTAAGACCGAATAAGTTTTGTTGTACAGTGTCACCACCCGATGGAGAAGAAAACAACGGTGCGATATTGGACGACGCAGGGGGTCCAAGTCCGAGCAAGCCAACGAAATCTTGGGACAGGTTCTCTGAAGTAACAGTGTTTGCTGCAACCAATCCCTGATTATCAATGGTATAAGGTCCTATTGTGATCGAATCAGATACTACGGGTCCTGCAACTTGGCCGAGTCTAAGTTTAAGTGGTCAGATTTGAGCGCATGACTGCGAAAATTGTTGATAAACATACAGGAAACCTAAGCTTGTAGATTGTCCCTCTGGAACCGAGGTGGAAGAGTCGTAAAGGGTGGTATGTGAGTTTGAACATTCAGAAGTAGAGCAACCCTTGGTAGCAATCCAGAGGTCGGATGAGCCTGTGTCAATTGCCAGAGATAACTTTTGATGATTTCCGCCGACTGAGACTTGAACCGAGTATACCCTGTGTACACTTTTAAGAGTAACGTTTTCGGATATAAGAAACAGACTTACGCGTTCCAAACTGGATTTCCCGATAGAGTCATGTTCAAGATCACTCCCTCATCAGTATCTCCATCGCGGCGTATATGCATGGCACTACCAAGGGTTTAGAAGAGCGTAAAGTAAGGTCGTGAACGGGGGAATAGATGTAGGTGCCGGTGGAATCTCACCACGAGCCATTTAAGCTACCTATAGTCTACCAAGCCGCTTCAAGACGCCGAGCGTCCCGTCTAGCCGAGCCCTCCTGTCAGCGCTCATGATCACTTCTGGGAATTCACCCGTTTCGTAAGTAGGTAACTATCTGTAACTATGCTGTAATGTTCGTTGTTGAAACCACTTTTATTTTAGAAAAAAAAAATCTTGTCATTCCTTCACGAAAGGTCTGTAATAATCTTTCGTGAAATTTCTCCTCGATGATAGACCCTGACTAAGGATAGTACACTGAACCGTCTTGCACATTTTTACTCGGCAACACTGCATATTCTTATGGGCACGTCGCACGGGATCGCTCTTCAAATGCGCGCGAATTGAAAGATGTTCCTTCAAGCTGAGCCTGAGTATGGGAAATAATCCGCCGCTGGTAGCAACAGGCATCTGAACCATTTTCAACGTCGAGTTTAGCCGGCGTTTCCCAGTTAAGCTTTGAATGCAAGTCCTGATAGCCAATATTACTATATAGAGGATTAGGGCGTCCAACAGAGTTACAACCATCTCTTTCATCTGTCAAGTGTTTGTGGCCTCCTTTTGACGTTTTGTGTATTTATGAAGGTATCTAGCTGCAATGACAACTTCGAAGCTGTTTAGGAAGCAGGTAAGTAGCTCTTCCTAGATCTGGATGATATTATTTAAACAGCTTGTCTGATTTAAAGACTTGCAGATATTAATAAAAAGCGCTCTTCGTCAGACATTATAGTAGGCATCAATCCCCGGAGTAGCAGACACAGCCAACAGGTCATACCATTACTCAACGTCAACCATTACTAGCAAATTTAGATTGTTCTCCGATTAAAGCAATAATACTGAATTTCCATCCTCAATTCCACGAGAGGAATGCTAGTCCTTTACAGTAAAGTTCTAGGAATGTCGGCCAATTAATGACTTCATGAAGGTTCCTTATTCACTAGTTTACTGACTAATTCAACTTAGAGCTTCTGATTTCCATTGCCAATGATTTTCTGCACAAAATCAACCCCCCTTGTCTTCCCGCTCTTCCGATCCTGCAACCTTTCCGCAGTCGTTAGAGATCCATCGAATCCCTACGAAAATCTCCGACCTTGCATAGATGCCGTAAGTTATCGGTATTGTGCTTGACCACACCTATAGCGTGTACACTTAACGTTCGGAAATAAATCGCGAATGGATGATGATTCACTAGAACCCTGAGATAAGAACAAATAACGGTAATTATTTCATTCGAATAAACCATCGATGCAATATATTTATAGGGGAGTGAAGCTAAGCAATCCGAATCTGGGAAGATACGCTTTAAGAAGAGTAACCATGATTTGAGGAATCAAACTGTTGCTAACAAGTGCCATACTACATTAGGAGAAGGGGTTCTTCCCCGCAAGTGAACTGCCACCGGTGGCACTAGCAGCGTGTCGATCTTTACTTCGAAGCTATCTAATACTCTAAATAAATTGGAGCGTTACATAATAAAAAAGACATAGATCATGTTCGAATGTTACCGTCTAGCAGAATTGACGTTTATGTGTTGAGGTTTTTGAATAGAAGTTATCTAGTATAAAATCGTCAAACAATACTAGAACCCATTCATGCGTGGTATTTAAACTTTTTGAACGTCGAAGGGAAATTCTTGCTGGTGAAAAAGATATGTTAATGAACGCGAGTGTTAGTGACTCGCGGAGGTATTTATTTGGTACATTTACGTGGCCGCCGGCCGCCCTTCAAAACGTGACGTCTACTAATACTTCACCATGAGTGGTCGCAGCAATGTACGCTCTGCCTTCGTTTCGAAAACTGCCTTTGAGCTCTTAGCTCCTTCTTCAGATGAAGAGGAAGAAATTGAGGAGGTTGAAGAGCCTCAAGTCGAACAAGAGGAAGTAAAACCTGTGGTTAGTGAAAAGTAAGTCTTTCAACTTGGCTGCAATTTGCTTTCGCTAAATGCGATGTAGACCTGCGCCAACCCTCTCAAAGAGTGCACAGAAGAAGGCTGCGAGAGTAGCTCGTCAGCAACAGCAACAGGAGCAAAAACCGCAAAAGGACCAAGCAAGCAAAGCGTCACCTTCTGAGACACTCAAAGCATCTGCTCCCTTAGGTACTGAGACAAATCCAGTTAAAGTTCAAGATTCAGCTCATGAAAAACTCAATGGAACGGTCCCTGTGTCTACCAAAGCTGCCTCAAAGCCTGCTCCGCCACCTTTAGCCAAAATCGCTCCTGCCAAGGCCAGCCCGCCATCCCCAGTACGTGGAAGGTCTCGTTCGCCACCAGCGACAGCGAAGTCGACTACGTTCCAGCCTGAATTACCGCCATTGCCTCAACCTTCCCAGAGTCCCATTGTCCGGAAGCGCAAAGCTTCGGTCGATTTGACTTCGGGCTCGAACGCAAAGGAGTCTAAAGTTGAAATGGCGGGTGATGTTCATGCTGCTTCTAAAGAGACAGAGAAATCTGAAGAAGAGAAGAAGAAGTTAGCCAACGCGGGCACCAGAACATTGTGGACTTTGATTATGATCGGTGGTTTCCTAAGTACGTATTCAGTGTTCTCATCGCGGTGTCATCATCAGGATTGATGTCACGGTCTATTTAGCTCTCCTGGCAATGGGTCATGCTTATATGATTCTATTGGTTTTGCTTTGCTCGTCCATCGTATATCGTGAAGTCACTACTCTCTTTACCCTTCGTGACGATCCCGAGAGCAAGGATCCTTGGAGCAAAACACTCAACTGGTACTTCTTTGCTATCACGAATTATTTCCTTTATGGTGAAAGCATCATTTACTACTTCAAGGTGGATATCATCACCACTTGTTGCAAACCGTGCCGTCTACTGAAATCGACTGTTATTAGCACGTCATGTTTGCAGATGCGCTCCTCCTGCCTTTTGCTACCAACCATCGTTTGATCAGTTTCATGCTTTATGTAATGGGTAAGTAATCGACTATTATTTAGCAAATTTGCTTACATTGATCTGATATACAGGCTTTGTCGGCTTCGTCGCATCTCTAAAGAAACAATACCTGAAACAACAATTCGGAATGTTCTGTTGGGTTCATATGACTTTGCTCCTTATCGTCGTTTCCAGGTTTTTAGCGTTTTCTTCTGATAACTGACAGTATCCTAACAATGTCTTTATCAGCCATTTCATCGTAAACAATATTCTCGAGGTGGGTAATCTCGTATGCATTCGAAGTGCCATTATTCACGACTATGGATATGTAGGGTTTAATTTGGTTCTGGATGCCGGCCTCGTTAGTTATCTGTAATGATATCTTTGCGTATATTTGGGGTTAGTTGTCATTTTTCAACTTATTATCTCTGCTAATTCGCTTCTAGGTATCACCGTAGGACGCACACCTCTCATCAAGCTATCCCCCAAGAAGACTGTTGAAGGCTTCGTTGGTGCCTTCTTCAGCACATTGCTCTTCAGTGTGCTGGTATGTTCGCTTATATTTTGGTCAGAAACCGCAATTGACGATGTCACGTCCAGTGGGGAACCATTTTCATGAGATACGACTACATGATCTGCCCGGTCAAGGATCTTGGTGTATCCATGTTCTCTTCCGTTGCATGCAAGCCGAATCCCGTCTTTGTGTGGAGAGAATGGGCCGTCCCAGCACCGCTTTCGTTTGCTCTCTCGAAGATTGTGAGTATACACACGTTCTATCTCCTGAATATAGCTGACAACAGGTGTAGATTGGTCACTCCATCAAGACAATCTCATACGCTCCTTTCCAATTCCATGTCCTCGTGATGGCTGCCTTTGCTTCGCTCGTCGCACCATTCGGCGGGTTCTTCGCCTCTGGCTTTAAGCGTGCATTCGATATCAAAGACTTTGGCGATAGTATTCCAGGGCATGGCGGCATGACTGACCGCATGGATTGCCAGTAAGATATTCGCTCAATATCGCAATGGCCCATATACTCATTCTCGTTCGTCTTAGATTTTTGATGGGCATGTTTTCATACGTGTACTACAGCAGCTTGATCCGCGAAAATCACGTCTCAGTTGGGTCAGTGCTGCAGATGGCTGTCTCCGGCCTTACACTTCAAGAGCAGATTGAGCTGTTCAAGGATTTCAAGCACTACTTGGAAGGAAGGGGCGTAACGTTGTGAAAAAGACATTTTCCCTAGCACTGCAGTGTTCATATCTCATATTTGCGTTATAATATCAAAGTTGCGCCTACAGGCATTTTCGTCAAGCCTTTTTCTTTTACATGTGGGCGAGTGTTTCAATACCTACTTTTGCTGGTTCACGGTCCAGACTCCGGAGAAATTCAACGACAAGAAGTAGTATTCAATCCAGTCATTACTATCTTCCGCCGAAAAGGGAAGGCTTTCTTTCAACTATGCCGCTGCGTACTTCCCATCGCTCGAGAATAAAGACATTTAGTCGAAAGGACTCGGAGGTCTTAAGTTCAAGAGAACCACTCATAGACAAATTCTTATCAATAACCCTGCAGAAGTGTAGTGTTTATATACAAAATCTGCATTAATAATGGTGTTCCTATTCATGACGCAAACTGAATGGATGCAAAGCAGAAGGTCAATTTTTGTTATGCATAATTATACATGCAAAGATAGTGGTTATATAGCATAGCCTGATAGGATAGGGATGAGCATAAAACGGTCAGCGTTTATGAACGGGGCTTCTCCTGTAATAGCAAATGAGCAAAGGGCAATAAACATTAACCTGAAGTTTCGTACCTTCTTCTCCTTCCACAAGGCTAACAGGCCAACACCGGACACCTTGACGACCTTGAAACGCACACCAGGAATATCACCCTTCGCCTTACCGCGGCGACCGAAACCAGAGATAAGGACTTCGTCGTTCTCGTCGACAAAGTTCAAGCAACCATCATTCTAGATAGGAGAGAAACAATTCAGGAAAGCTCAATATTGCAAGATCATAGGGAGACTCACGGGGACGAAAGCTGTGACCTTCTTTCCGTTCTTGATCAATTGCACCCTAACACACTTGCGAATGGCAGAGTTGGGCTGCTTGGCTTCAACGCCGACTTTTTCGAGGACAATGCCCTTAGCATGGGAGGAACCTCCAGTGGGGGAGGTCTTGTAAACGTTGCCCAAAGCACGCTTCTTGTAGCTCTTGTCGGCCTGTTTTCAACAATAACTGTCAGCAAATCTCCGGATAATTTTGTGAAGATAACTAACCCAGCGGTTCAACCGACGACTGGTGCGCAGTTTACGTGCTGCCTGAAGTCCGCGCGGCTTGTTGGATCCCATGGTGGAAGGTCTTGAGGTTGCTGGCCGAGATGTGAGGGAATGAGTCGGAGTTTCGAAAGCGAAGTTGCAGTTGCCCGAGACTTCGGCGGCCCACGCTTCCTGCCGGGCGCTTGTCCATACCTTTAGGCTCTTTAGGTTCTGCTCGCGTTGTACTATATGTATATGTGTAACTCAAGCAAAGTAATATTAGTGGGTTATCAAATGCCTAATTTCATTGGAGAGTTTTGAAAGTTTTGAAAATGATTTTCTGGAGCGTTGAGACGTCTGCTTCAGTGCTTCTCGACTTTTAACATGCCCAACACTCTTGTCGTTTGATTACATCTAGCTGGATTCTTATATCAGACTTCCACAGCCAAATATCAAGGATTTCATGGCTGCAAGTATTCGATAGTATAAAGATAGCTGTTCGCTGCATTGCAGACCCACTCCCATTGGCTTGACGACGACGTTGCCAGAAATGTATGTCACGTGGGTTCAGCCACCCTTGCTCTTGGCTCTGAGTCCGAGTCTGTCGTGTTCTTCGCCGCCTCATCAGTCATGTCGGAGTACTGGGTGTCGAAAAAGAAATATTGGGTATGTTTTAATTTTTTTTTTCCTATCATTTACTAATCTTCACTTCAGTGCCAATACTGTGAAATCTTCATTGCGGACGATGCACCCTCACGATCCCAACACGAGAATGGCCTCCGACACAAGGGCAACAAAGATCGCTATATTCGAAACCTATACAAGACAAGTATCAAGAAGAAGCAGGATACTGATGAGGAGGCTCGGGAAATGAAAAGAGTCGACCAGGCAGCACAAGCAGCGTATGCTCGAGATATTGGAGCTGGCCTCGGTTCACCTGGAGCTTCATCGTCCACTGCCGCTGCTTCACCAGCAGCGAAGCCCAAACCTCCTCCTAAATCTTCTGATCCCTATGTCAATTATACAACGGCAGCGTCACTTGGCATCGTGGATCCAGATATCGAACGGATGATCCAGGAAGCGGAGGTTAGGAAGAGCGAAGGTCGTGCAGGCGATTGGGTTCCCGTTGCAAATCCTTTATTGGCTGTGTTACCTGACTTTCAAGGTACCCCTGTACACGCTGAATCAGGTGTTAAGTTCGAACCGGGTGAATTTGCTGGACAAACGAGAAAGCGAGAAGCTGAAGGTCCCGTCGATGAAGAAGATAGTCGGACGTTTAAGCTACGGAAGAAGACAATAGCTGTGGGACTTGGTGAGATATATGATCCCGGTATCATACAGCTCAAGCCTAAAGAGGTGAAAAAGGAAGAGCCTGTGGAAACCAACAGTAGCGCATTTGCACCATTAGAAGGGACTGGTTCTCAAATCAATGTCTTCACTTCAGGAGTTTCTACATCGGGTACAACGGAGAAACCAAAATGGGTTAGTCGTGGATGGAAACGAGCTGGAGAATCCGTCGATGACTCTGCAACAGCTCCAACCCTGGAGACGCCAACTGTTGAATCTGCCGATAAAGGTGCTGATAAGCAGGAAGAAGATATTTCTGCTCATGCAGCCCAACCGGATGTCAAGAAAGAGGAACAGAGCGATACCTCATTACCGTCTAGTACCTCGGCCCCAACTCCCTTATTTCGAAAACGGGCCCGTCCTACTGCATCCAGGGTGGGTCGACGGACAGATAGATGATATACACGCTATACCTTTGAAATGGCATGCTTTCAATGGTTTTTGGCTAGTCTTTATCGTGATGGCTTACTTTTTATTCAAAATAAGAGGATCCATTCTTCGTACGGCCACCGCTAACTTTCCCTTGGACTTCTCAGTGACTTTAACTCCGACATATCTGTAAATTATAAACTTGTAATCAATATTTTCAAAGATTTATAGCCTTCCCGGGGATCATGTCGTGACTCCCGTGTTGTCACGTCACAGGCCCTTTGTCATTGCTTTGCCACAATCCATCTGGATTCTGTAATTCTGAATCCTCTCTTCAGATGGAGGATAGCCCGTCCCATCTTTCGTTGGTGTTAGATCTTTCTCCAACACAATGGCATCTCTGCTCGACTGGTGAAAATCCCTTACCATTGAACGCCTTTCTCGCACATCTTCTCACTTTCTTGAACACGCATATTGCTTCGAAGCATGAGAACAGTCTTGCTGTATTTGCTGCTCTCCCTGGTAAAAGGTATGAGAATGATATACGGGACCTGTATTAGAGCTTATTATTATGCAAGTGAAATGCTGTATTCGTCGACCGATCCAACGCCTCCTGAAGTAACCGACACCGCTGACTCAAATACATATCAACCATTTAAAGCCCTCGATAGCGCAGTTGTCAATGGAATATCGAGATATATGGACGCCGTTGACCGAAATGCCCCTGAAGGTATGCGATACGAAGCGTATGGGGGATATTAGCTTAAACCCACATCGGTAGCCCCTTGTGCATTGGTCGGAGCATTGACGAAGGCTTTATGCTGTGAGTACAATTCAAAACACAAGCATAACGGGATCTCTAAGACTTTGAGTAAAGATATAAACAGACTAAACCATGTGCCGATAGACAATGCCAACCTTGCGCCAACCATTCCTAAAGCACCTGATCCTCGCATTCTTATCATCTCAGTATCTCCCGATTTATCAAGCTCGTATATCTCACTTATGAATTCCATATTCTCTGCGCAGAAGCTGGTATGGTTGTGGATTCTTGAGTCCGAAACTGTTGTTTATATCCTCCTCGCCAGAAAGTAACCATAGATGTTTGCAAGCTTTTCGGACCAGATACCGTTTTCCTACAACAGGCTGCACATTTAACTGGAGGTTCTTATCTGAACCTGGAACATAAGGAGGCTTTACTACAGTATTTAATTGTGAGTGGCAAGACTAAACTTGCACGTTTGTCCTGTTTCTCACCTTTAGCAAGATGACGTTTCTGCCTCCACCAAAGCTTCGCCGATATCTCGCTACTCCAACCCAGGATAAAGTTGATTTTCGCGCAGCATGTTTTTGCCATAAGAGGATCGTAGATATTGGCTATGTCTGCAGTGTTTGCCTGAGCAGTATGTTTTTTTCGCAAAAGTACCTCAGAACATCTCTTGACCTGAGACCTTTATAGTTTTCTGTTCCCCATTGCCAGTTTGTTCAACTTGCCGGTATGTAATCGAGGTTACCTTGGAAATTTTTTTTGCTGACTAGTCCATTCAACGTAGCACCAAATTCCCCATCAAGACGCTCCAGAGACTCAATAGTTCGCGTCCACCACCGACAAATGGCGTCGGAAAGCCAAAGAACGGTGTTCCTACCTCCAGATAGGCTTTAAGACCCGTATAATTTGTTTTAGTTGCTCATTATCGCTGTCCTGGCCACATCACTATTCTTTCCCCGGCTTGGTTTCGTCTCGGAACAGTACTGATCTGAAGCATAACACCGCGTCCCATATCGTCTTTCACCCATGCGACTTGAGAAGGATGAGGGAGCCCGCGCGTCGATGGAACCACGCTCAGAACCGGTGGATATGATACTCTTTGTACTTTGTACCGACATCGATATTCTCTGATAATGATCACAATAGTACAAGCAACAGGATACATAAGTAGTAGCAAATACGTGAATACTTTAGGACTTGATTTCAGCCTCTTCATCATCCTCGTCATCTTCCGCCTTGTCCAAACCAGCTTTCTTGAGTGCTTCAGCAGAGGTGTAATCCACCTTGACACCGCGCGTTCGACGACCCGGAGGTAAGATGACGCTGGGATCGATTTCGGTGGTATCGTCCTGAATAGGGAAGTATCCAGTCAGTATCATGATGATTTATGCAAAAAATACACGAAGAAAACGCGTTCACGACGCGTCACACGCGTAAAAGGAAAAAGACTCACCTCCTCCATCTCCTCATCCTCTTCTTCCTCGTCTTCATCATCATCGTCTTCATCCTCTTCCTCTTCCTCATCTTCGTCCATTGCGTCCTCTGCCTTCGATTTTCCTTTGCCCTTATCCTCAATGGGAATGGACTGTTGTCCAGGCTTGTCAGCGGATTCAGCAGCGGCGGCGTTTCTAAAGAAATACGCGTTAATGGTTGTTCTAGATAGGAAACACGTATTATAGGACTCACTTTACGGGACCTGCGTCAGACATGTTGGACGATATACGCGGGTAGCAAGTTGTGGAGAGCTGTGGTCGGGGTTAAGAGAGACCTTTTAAATTTCGGGCGGAGTTGCTACGGATGAATTGGATTTCCTTTGTCCACTTCGAGTGCGGCTAAGTCAAAGCACGTTTAATCGTTTTCTTTTGGTTCACTATATAGTGAGACATAATGAAAATATCTACATTACGCTCATGTTGCACTATGTATACTGGTGCGTCAGATAATACTTAGCCGCTCATCTGGTGTTTAGCAGACTCTGTCTACAAGATAAAGCAGCCTTTTTCAAGCGTATTTGCGCACGCGGTACGCATGTAAAGCGATCGATATTTACGCATGGTATTCCAATTTAATATGTAATAAGTTTTCTTAACTGGTTGCACCTCACTAGGCCACACTAATGAACTACGATTACTGTAGTAAATCGACCGTAAGTTCGCGGATTTTAGGCGTGACAGAAATGAGTTGCCTTTTATGGCAGGTCACCTACCATAAAAGGTAGTCAGCGCCCGGTTTTTGCTTGTTCTGAGGACTCCGTGACGCGTGACGCGAACTTATGGTCGATTTACTACAGTATACTATGGCAGCCTCAGTGACTACAATTCTCGATCGATTCTCTAACAAGGCTGTAGATACAACGGAATGTATAAACCGCCAATCTGTCCATGGCTTTACTTGTTTCACTTCGAATTTACAAGTCGGTACAACCGATACAAGAATATGGGATA
>KN837725.1:0-15128 GCA_000827215.1 Sphaerobolus stellatus SS14 | reverse complement strand
CGTATGGGCACACAAGCGAGTCTATTAAGAATTAATTAGTATAAATTAATTACTCTATTGGACCTGAAATGTTATAGCCGGGAGCCGATTTCTCCGAATTGTCATAGTTTTTACATGTCACAAATACAGTCCTTATTACAGTCCTTATCCCTACCCCTACCCCTATTCCCTATCATGATTATCGACATACGAGTCTTTGGCTTTTCATCTCACTTACATTTCAATAAACAATAGGCTTCTGTCATAACCAAACTAGAATGTGTTGCATTTCCAATTAATTCGTTGTCTATTTATCTAATATAGTTCGTGTCTGCGACTTTAACTCTTTATTTACAGGGTCCACAAGTTCCACGGGTGGCTTTTCATTGATTTTCGTTCACTCAACTATAAAAGCCACATAAATTGGGCTGATCTATCAGAAGCTAAGACAATACAATACAACGACTACAAGGACAGAGACACTATACATTAATTACTTTGTGAACTTTCTGAGGTATATTGAGGTTTGTGGGGCACTATCTCATGGTTTCAATTAATTAATTCAGAGTTAGAATTATTTTCAAAATAAAGTTTATTAGCCCATTACTTCATAGATTTTCACTTTCATGAATAACTTTATTTATGCATCGAAGCAGTGTTAAAGCAGTGCAAGTTGGGATGCTGTGTTACTCTATCTGTGCCATAAAAGGGTGCCGTTGTCAATCGTTCATGGAGTAAAATCTATCATTCTATCATCACTTACACTTTTAACTTTCATATTACATTTGTTTACACTACATACGTATCCTTTTTTTTTTCAATTTATATGGCATTTAGCAATTCTACTCATACTGAGCTTAGCTACAATGGTAGTTCAAGTTCATTGTGGATCATAGGAAACTTAAGAACACCGAATTTACAATGAAGTAGAAGTTGTTCTTATTGTGGACTTCTTTTACTTACCGGAGAGAGACATGGTGGTTTCTGTTGCGGACCACGGGGGAAATATGCTCACTCTATACCTCCTTTACCACCCATGCCAGAAGAATTTATCTGGCTTGCCAATCAGCCCAATATATCGGTGTTGTCACGTAAACTAAACTTGCTATTTTCGTTCGCAGCTATGGAGCCAACAGAACCCTTTCCTGTCTTCTATGCCTCTCTTTCCTGTTTTGAATGAGCAGTCAATGGATCCGGTACAATCCACTAATGGTACGAGTGTCAATTATATTATTAAGCATATCGCCAAATCTGGTTGTCATTTTGTGCTTAATTAGGTATGACAGTTTTGGGAGAAGTCCGTCGGTCGACGGAAATGCCAAATATGGTGGTTAGGGACGACAACTCTTTATTTAATGCTGTCACTCCTACTCGATTATCCAACATGAATACTGCACGCAATGATGTGGACATTGCTGATCCTGAATCAGGTTCCGAATACGCATGTTTTGACCCACCGCAAGAAGTTGTTTATCCTTCTTTCATAGGGAATAAAGTACCATATTACCCAGAAAATGTCAAAGTCGTGAGTTCCCTCCTTTTTCTATGCATAGATTAATCATTTCATGGATTTCGTATGTAGCCTCCGCGAATGGAATTGGTTAATATTGATGGACGTGTAAGCTATTCTTTATGCTCCATTTTTGTCGGTCTGACTGATGCTGCGCAGGCCTGTACTCCTCATCCGTGAAACCCTACCCCTTCTGAAGTTAATCTCAAGATCTATCCTGAGGACTCCATTCCCGGGATTCACCGTGGAAGGACAAGCTCAAAGACACGATCCAGAAAGCCACTCGAAATTCACGGAGGTCATTTTGATTGTAATTTGCTATTGGATGGCGGGCAACGTGGTAGGTCTAGGACTGTCAAGCAACTTGGCAGTGACAGGTTCTTGAATATTCTTGCCGCCAAACGCCTTAAGGAGGGGAGTCCGTTGAAGGAGTCTGTCTCTTCTGAATGTTCCATATCAAACATGGATAGCGATGCAGACGTCATATGGTATTAGTTGTATGCGCTCTGATTCCGTTTCAATGGTTCCTTTGTTTGTGTGCTCTTTTCTGACCGTTCCATGTTTTACTGTCTTTATGATTAGAATGTTATTTTCTTTTCTGTTTGCATGTAGATGTTCGAGGCTTGAATAAATTTGTCATCACAAAGTGAATTTCACTTCCATTTCTTTCTTTCTCATATCCTTACTTAAGGTGACTCAACTTTGGTATATGCGGCTGAATTGGCATTGACTTACACCCGTATCTATGGGTTTCAATTTATAGGGGCATATTATTTCGAATTAATAACAACAGCGCGTGACTAATTCTGGCTAACTTCATGTGCTAATCTACATCGTAGTGCGATACTGATCCCCAAAAGGTGTTCCAATGTGCAGAGACGTGCCGATGCAACAAATGTTTCTGTCCAGACACAAGGCTACAAAATGTATCTGGAGCTAGTAGGTTGTGTCGCAGTGCTATCAAATTACGGAAACTTCGGTATTCGCCTTCAGGTATAAGGCGAGGCTCCCTCCAATAGAAAGAAAAATCGACGTTGAACGAATCTGCCTGCCTCAACGTGACTTTAGGGATAAAAGTCATCTTTGAATCTTTGTATTGGTTGTCGGGAAAGCGTCCCAATCGATTGATTGGAGATTGTAGGAATTTCATCTTGATGAGGATGTCAATCGGTTCACCGACATTGCTCCAGCTCATTGCTGTAACGACTAAGCCCACTGTAATCTTCTATAACAATATTAAGTGATTGGAGTATTTTACTAGTCAGTATTTGAATTTACCGTGAAAGATATATCGCCTTTTTGGGAAGGTCTCCCGGGGTGGAAAAGGAGTGGGATCAACTGCTCGAAAGGACTTCTCGAGGAGACTTAGCGAGAAGCCTCATAAGTGGGAGGGTTTCGAATGTATTAAACTTCCTAATGCTTTCCACCTAATTGTCTCCCTCAACCGTACCCTCCTCCATCTCCACTGGATTACGATGCAGAATGCTGCCAGAGACTGTAAGTATATAATTGTATATTATATGGTCTATAAATTTCTCAGAATTTATTTATTTATTTATTTCAAAATTACTGACTTCCTCGAAAAAGCTGCTGCTGCAGAAGTTGAAGCTGAAGCATGAGGCACAGCAGCAGTGTTGCGGACACGACACAGCTGACAAAGCTGAGTGTCCGAGCTCTGCACCCGATATGGTATTGTCACTGTCACGCATACGGACCGATCAGTTCCATCTGGGACACATGTTGGCTTTTCCTCCTCCTCCTCCTACTCATATACTCTATCCCTTATCATCGTTTACGATCTTTAATTGCTATATATTGAACGAATCAATAGGAGAAGAATACATGTGAAGATGAAGATGCAATAGTAACATGAAGATGACTCGGTTTGTGAGATGACACACTCTGAGAAGGACTAAATGACATCAATTCAGGATTATTGTACCTCGTCATCTCCATATGGTCTGCTGTCCGATTATGACTTATTCATGAAAGATTATAACAATAGAAGATGTTCCTGCCCATGTGTGCTTATTGGAGAAGCAATATATATGAACCGATAATGAGTGGAGAAATTTTAAAGGTAGGCAGTCTAGAATTTCTAGAGTCCGTCACGTTCATAACCGAGTCTGGATTAAACATGTAGAAGTATCATTTACTATATATTTGCAAATAATTTTAAGTTCGAATGCATTGTCATATTTAATAATGAACTTCCGTCTATTCCGTGAGTTGATCATTACAGACAGTCACTACTTTTTATTGACACGTTGTTGGCTGTAGTGATTACTTGGTGATTCTTATGAGCATATATGTTCATTATTATGCAAGAATGGGGGGTCGTTTGTTAATACCGATTTAATTAATTTTGGAATATTAATTAATGCACGAGGAGCGTGTCAATGTCCATAGGGTCCAACAGGGTCTAACGCGGTTCGGCAACCTAAATTAATGAGTTTGCTTTCGTGAAGAAATTAACAATGGACTTTCATGAATGACAGCTCTATCATATCAAGGCAAATATACAATATTCGATTAACACATGGCCCTAAGAAATTAATCTCAATGTCGAAGGCTTCATTGCCAGAAAATAATAAATGATAATTTGGAAGTTGCAGTCATTGAACATATGTACCGAAACATGGCATTCAGTTCAAATATGGCCAGAAGTAAGTCTGCATCTTTAATATCATTCTCTTTGTTTTTACGAAGAGAAGCTAATGCTCCGCATGACTGGATTGAATATATAGGATAGTGAACCCATCCATCCATGTCCATTGATGCGGCTGAATTCATATGAAGTGAGTCCTAGAAATGTGGCTACTAATGAAAAGCGGAAAATAGTGAGAAATGTATTTAAGTCTGGCACTAATGACAATGGCATGCCTTTACTGAAATGAATGTCTATATTTATTAATAGAATTAAGGAAATAGTGAAAAGGACCTGTATGGACGTGGATATGGATGGATTAAGGTTTGTGTCTTATAAAAAAATGGACGGGTATGTTGCTTTTTTAGGAACCTCATGTTTTTGTTGTTGAATGCTAAGAACGATGAGCTGTTGAATAATAAATCTATATACCGCATGTTCTAAACTGAAGTGGTTTCATACCCCACTGTCCAGACATGTCCGTTACACAGATCTGGGGTATTGTATTTTTGGGTGAAAAAGAAACATTTCCAATGAAATCCGATACCCATGCCTATGTCTACTACAGATGTCTAATTTCTTTGTCCTCTTCAAAGATTTCAGCTACAGTTAGGCTACAATATCCATCATCCACACCCGTGTTAACCAGTAACATCGAGGTTCGCCTATATGGCCATTTTTCATTTTCATCACGTCAAGGCTGATTCATTGAAGCATTGCAAATAATACCACTTCCATATACTATCATAAATGAGCCGCCTCACTGTAATTTATTTGTCCCTCGTTTTACAGTTGTTGGACATGTCATAGGCCGGCCGTCTATAAGGAACGGTGTCATTCTGTTTACAGTCACCTCCCTTTCCTACGTTTTTGAATGCTTTCAAAATGTGTCTGTCATGTAAGATTATTTGCATGCTCCCTCTTTTGCTTCTAGATGATATTAACCTGTTATTCTTAGAGCCATTATTATTCCAGGAGTTCATTGACCGAAAGGTCCACCAATACCGAAGCTGCAAAGTCCTGTTCATATCTTAGGTATAATGCAACGTGTTGAAAAGTTTACTAGAACCCCAGTTATCCTAGTAAAAGAGATTACGTTAGAGGTTGGAAATGAAAAACATCGAACCCTTTCTACCCTGGCCTTTGAGACATTGAATTTCACTATGACGAGTATTTCCCCTGACCTAGGATACGAATACAAACCCTCCTCTATTTCACTTGGTGCAGTATACGTTTATGGAGATCAGAAAAATTCAATTGAAGACGGAAGAACTCAATTCAATTTGAATTTAGGACTTTCAGGTAATACATTTTGCGTTGATATTCGATTTATGTTCTAGATGCTGATTTATTTACAATAGAGTATCTGAAATTCCTCCTAATAAACACGGAGTCAAACCTCATTCCTCTAACCGCAGAACGGCAACTGGCTACTACTCTCAAATCATCTTCGATGGGAATCGGTCACCTTATTAATGACAATGAACATTTTTCCCAAATTTTCCGCCGTCCAATTTCCCATGAAGGACAGGTATATCTTGCCAATATCGGCATATCTTCCGACAATACTTATTACCGGCGAAGTATTAAAGAAGTGTCATCAAAGAAACGGAGAGGAAGCGAAGGAAATCGGACACAGATAAACGGTGCTTACCTGTAAATACATTGGATAGGTGGGTAATTAAGAAGGGCCATTAATA
Organism: Sphaerobolus stellatus SS14; assembly: GCA_000827215.1. NCBI lineage: Eukaryota > Fungi > Basidiomycota > Agaricomycetes > Geastrales > Sphaerobolaceae > Sphaerobolus > Sphaerobolus stellatus. Next base: position 9,292 of record KN837725.1, on the reverse strand, counting down.
CATGTTTTTCTTTCTATGCATTCAAGAATAACATATTGAAGCCTGAGTCCCGGCTTCTGTACCCATTCCCGCCATTTACTCGCGCATGCAGGTAATTATCTTTGATTTCTTAGTACCGTCTAACCTATGTATTCCGCGGCTATGAGCAGGAAGATCCCTTGAGAATATTAATTTACAGGTAGGAAAGTATAAAACCCTACTAACAATAACCTTTTTCTTGCAGCAATCGATTCAATATCAACTTCTTACCTTTGACGCTTATTCATCTCCTTTCACTTGCACCCCAATCTTCTTTTCATAACAGTTCACTGCGTATCGTCTAATTCTTTCATTCAAATGCACAATCGTCATCACTTTATTGATTTTGATCCCAATGGTTCGTGAATCCCTGTTGACAGAGTGAGTTTTAATTCAGTGTGAGACACCATGTTTAATATCTCGTTAACATCAAGTTGAGTAGTTCTAGATTATTGATACTTATCTTAATTCCTATAGCTCCTACATTTCTTCCTGCTGGTTAGTCTACCACAAATTTCTCACTACTCGTCGATACTGATAATACATTTTAGGTAGTTATACTAATCAATACGTCCCTAATGGTGGGCAACAACAAGGATTGCGTAAGCATTATATTCTTGCTATATCGCACTGTGCTAATCAATCTCCCTTATAATTTGTTGACATTCCTATATCATTTCAGTATGTATCGTTGCTTTTGATTGATTTGGATTTATAGGTCGCTCGCAACACCCTCCAGGCTATCCGGGCCCTGTGCATTCTCAATCTCTATATCACATAGAGGGAGTATCGGCTCCATATATGTCCGGGCCCCCTAACACTGGAGACATTGTAAAATTTCCTGAGTCTAAAAGTCCCAGGAAATCTTATGCCTCTGGCAAATAGTATTAGCATTTCTTGGGGCAAAGATTGACAGGAAATGTTGATGACTTTAAAGATCTCCTGAAGCATGAAAAATTGAATTGTGTTAGCATTTCCTGAAATTGTAAAACTTGGATGCATTCAGAGTTTTTACAAGATTTCCTGAGGTCAGAAATGTTGGTAAAATTTAATGTATTTACCTCACTTTCTAAATACACAAATGTACAGAAAATGATGGGTTTGCTCAAGATTTCCTAGCTGGGATTATCATGGGGAAATATCAAATCACTTTAGAATTTCCTGAATATATAAACAGCATAGAAAATTTGTATTTGTCCAAGATTTCCTGCTCAACATTACCCTGAAGAAATGCTGAATCACATTAGAATCTCCTGAGTACACAAACATTGGAGAAACTCTGGATTTGGCTAAGATTTCCTGATGCATAAACACTGAGGAAATGTTAAATAATATCAATATTTCCTGAGCAAGATTACTGTCAGAAAAATCATCATTTTCCCAAAATTCCCTGGATATGTGGAAGTTTGAGAATGGGGGAATTTTGGGAAAATGATGATTTTTCTGAGTAATCTTGCTCAGGAATATTGATATTATTCAACATTTCTTCAGTGTTTATGCATCAGGAAATCTTAGCTAAATCCAGAGTTTCTCCAATGTTTGTGTACTCCAGAAATTCTAACATAATTCAGCATTTCCTCAGAGTAATGTCAGCCAGGAAATCTTGAACAAATACAAAATTTCTGTGCTGTTTATATTTCAGGAAATTCTAAAGTGATTTGATGTTTCCCCATGACAATCTCAGCAGGAAATCTTGAACAAATCCATTATTTTTTGTAAATTTGTGTTTTTAGAAAGCTAGGTAAATGCATTTAATTTTACCAACATTTCTGACCTCAGGAAATCATGTGAAAACTCTGAATGCATGCAAGTTTTCCAATTTCAGGAAATGTTAACACAATTCAATTTTTCATGCTTCAAGAAATCTTCAAATTAATCAACATTTCATGTCAATTTTTGCCTCAAGAAATGCTAATACTATTTGCCAGAGGCATAAGATTTCCTGAGACTTTTAGACTCAGGAAATTTTACAATGTCTCCAGTGTAACGGAACCGACTCGACTCGAATAAACCCAACTCCTTATGGATATCCGAACTGTGCCGTCCCATACCCTATGATTCTCATGGTCCTCGAGATCCTCGTTTCCAGGATGAGAATAACAGTCTTATTGAAGGCCCAAACGAATCACTTCCCCATGGCTTCCCTCAACCACCGCTGTCTCTTAATCCATATACCGGCGTTCCCATGGGTCCCGGGGCTACTACTTCTCATATGAGCTATCCTAATCCAAGTCAAAATTCGCTTATGTGCAGCCAATCCTCCATATCTCCTGAACAGTCTGCAAAACCTGCTATAACCGAGGAGGACACCAACATTTATGCTGCATTTTTGGAATTTCGAAGTTGCCTTCAAAAATATGACCATCTTCATGCCGATTCTTCAGCCTCAGAGAAACTCTTTTGGAAGAGTATTCATAATAGCACTGAGGTAAGACCTTCGATTACAATGACTTGAAACAAATCTGTACCTGATCTATATGCTTTATAAGATTTCTTCTAGGACTGCTCGTGAATTCTATAACAAATATTGAGTAGTGAGCTAAGCCTTTGATCCCAGTTCACTTTTACTGCGATGCTAAAAACCTATGAACCCCACTTCTTACAAGTTTTCCTTTTTTCCTTTTTTCCTTTTTTCCTTTTTTCCTTTTTTCCTTTTTACATCACCGCTTTCCATGCAAACTTACATTTCAGATGTTATATAGGTTTCTGGTTATGTTTTCAAGCTCTATATTCTTTCTGAACATTCCATTCATGTTTCAAATGTCGTATAGGTCTCTGGTTATATTGTCAAGTACTCTATTCTTTCAATCTCACTATTTTTCTTACTGATAACTATAGTCTGTCTGTCAATTTCGATGATTGCTTTAAGATAGTACTCATAGCTATATTATTCAGAGATCCTTCTATATTCTATATGAGTCTGATGCTATGACATGCCGGCAAGCTATCGTAAAACTGACCATATGTTACCATTAGGAAGTTAATCTATTCAACGGCGTTATTGAGATTAACTTATCCCTAATTTGGACATTCATAACCTACTCTCCGTCTTCTGGATAGCTGTGATCACACTTACTCTTTGCAATCTTGATAGCTGTACATGTTATTCTCACCAATGGTCTCATAGGTTAGCTATAAGTAAGTGTCCTCTTCGCTTCTCCATCTTTTTTCGAGTGATTTCCTTGCCTCATTATTTTCCCTTAGAGAATCAATACTTCTATACCTCTGCAATAATATTCAGCAATTGAATTACAAGAATTCATAGCCGGAGCGAACTGCAGAACCCGATATTTTTTGGAAGAGGTTCCTTTAAGTAGCTAAATATGAGGATTTATAGCGAATAAATGTAATAGCCACATGTGGGTTTCTAATGGTCAAGCTTGAATTTCAACCATTGTCTCGGTCTTTCATGTATTTTTTTTAAGTAAATAACAATGCATTACAGTAATTTGTTTACAAATATACTCCATAATAGTGTCTCCTTATCCAATCAGTTGACAAAGCAAGGGATCCGGAGCGAAGCGGAGGACTTCCCTTGTAATTTATAAAAATCTTCAGGGATGATATTATTCTCGCTCCATAATAGCACATACCAATAATTCACGAATGAATATTCAGAAAGAGTTTCCTCATCATCAGATTTCATTGATATACAAGCGTGCAAGGGATGGTGCATGCAAGGGGTGGGTGTATGTGTGCAAGCATTGGCTAATATTAGCAATATATACAGTCTCTCAAGTGCTATACAAACAAGGAGTTTTAGATATATTTTGCTATAAGTAAAGTCCATATCTATCAAATAAGTAGCCCGATAATGTCTTCCATTGAGTAATAATGATTATAATAATCTGCGTGACAGCGCAACGATATATATGCCTATGTACTAGTCACTGCCAAATCAGCGATTCCCCGCAGAAAACAAAGGCTTTTCGTCCATATTTTCGTCGTCCAGAGTACTTGAAAGTGATACGAACGATCCTGAAATTGGCAAGGATTCTACAGTTCTATCGCCCATCTGGCGACGGCAGAATCGCACCCAGGTTAGGCAGAGGAACCAATTATGAAACCTCGGGTACATCTGAAGCACTGAGAATACCGGCGGAATTGCGACGAATATGGCTAGAAGCTTTAATACATCGGGTAAGTTAAATTGGTCATTTGACGAACCCTATAGTGATGATGAAATGCTTACCTGACCAAAGCTTGCCTGAATGATTGTATCATTAGCTGCACCAAAGTGAACGCCTAATTCAATGGTGGCAACCCAATAAGCCGTCGGAAGGAGAACGACAGTCCAGAACTGAACAAAGGGATATGAATCTCTGATTGTTCTCCTAAGGCCATGTTTTCTTTTTGTAAGTTACTGTCTGAATAGGAGGAAAGTTTTGGAGACTAACCATGCCCTTTTTGGATGAGGTTTCCATTTTGATTCACCCCCTTGCCATATTTCGTCCCTCCGGAGTACCAAGGCAATCATCCACACAATGGTTGTCAAAATGACGGGTAGACCCATCAAAACTTGCGCCCATCTATGTTGGTCTTTAAAGATCAAGATGGGTAAGAAAAAGAAGTTCTCCACCACATAATTCCCCGTCTCGCATTCCTCTTGATCAAAGACGGAGATGCTGGCTGGAAGAATAACGTATATCAGAAGACCTACCCATATCGCCATGGCAAGGAGGACAATATAACGAGCCATTCGGTGACCTTTTCCGACAGTCGCTGACATTCGGTGTTTTTCTCTGAATAGCGATCGGATAGCGTAGATGAATATGTAAATGCTGAGAGGAGAGCCGGCGGTAGCCACGGTTAAGATAGCATGGATTCGGGTGATGTGATGCCTAACTGTCGTAAACCCACAGGCCAAAAGCAGAGCGTATATGTTTAATATTTGCGCCCAGAATGACGATTGGAGTTCATTTGGATGATAGAAGACTAAAACAGCTGTAAAGAGAGAGATAATGAGATAATGTCATATGGGCTCTTAAAAGACTTGATTCACCGACAAAAAAGTTTGTGATGTAGGTTGAAAGTCGGACAAACAGACCTAGATGAGGCATGAGAATTGGGTCCTTAATCGGCAAACATAGCCACTACTCACCAGCAATGTCTGAATTAGGACAGTAACCATAAGGACAACCATCGGATGCTGGAGGATTTAGACAATATGCGCCAAAATAGTCGTTAAAAGAATGTGTAAGATTGAGGAAGGTGATCATATCCTGGGTAACACTGCAGTTTCTACCAGTGGGGTCGAACCTTTCCCAAGCGAAACATTGTGCACTAGAAGGCGTTACATTGTAGGGTAAGTCCGTTAAAAAAATGGTCGGCATTGAGTTAGCCCGGATCTAAAGTGTAGAGAAGGAGGGAGGGGAAGGGGAGGGAGAATAAGAGGGAGGGAGATAGAATTCAGACACTCCGGTGCTGATATCTATATAAGGTCTTTGAGCTTTCTTTGAGGGCTGTTAGAGTTCGGTCAGGGTCGTTTCGGAAGGGACTGACAGATAAACAACCGAGATCACACTAGTACTATGACTGTATCAGTGGCCGACCCCAGGGCCGCGTGTGTGGATAAAGATATCAGCTTTGCTGAGATGTAGGCGCATTGAAGTGGAGGGCTGTAAACAAACAGTTAGGGAAAGTGAGAACTCGCCTCCAATACATTTTCCCTGAAAGCCTAAAGCATAAGTACTTGAATGGACCCGCTAATCAGTGATCTACATCTGCCGCTCTAGGATCGAACAAACTTAAGGCACTGTATCAGTCAATCTTGAAAGCCTGGCAAGAGTGCTTCCTCCACTTTTCTTCCGTACTTACTCTAACACAAACCTAGACTTCAAAGTCCTTCTTTGACATTTCTTAATGGGGGAATATCCGCACATATTATAACGGTACATCTGCAACCAGAGTGAGCTGTGTCTCGGGCACAGGAGCAGCTGTCCGAAGCCGTATATTGAAGCGACGGCACTTGCAATGGAAACAACGCGACTGTTGATACAACAAGACAGAATACAGCTGTGACAACAGGTTAAGAAACCCGGCCTTGCTATACTTCCGGAAGAACCTCGAAGGAATTGGAGTGTAAACTGCAAGGCAGTTGAAGAAATTGCCCGTACCGTCCTCGTCAGCAAACCCAAGTTGATCGCGACCAGGGATTAAAATCTAGCTGCATTGTGGTCTCGTTGAATAGAGGCTTCATGATAGCAGGAAAACAACCAGTAGTGTACGCCTCCCGGGGTTACTGCTGAGCCTTTAACAGATGAAGATTAGCGGTAGCAATTATGTAACAGGTGCGGAAGCGCGGACTCCGGAATCTATCAAGGGAACGCAGCCGGGCAAAATCCGGCACATCGGCTAGGGTGGGTCCTCAGCGAGATCTTGTTGGGATTTTTTTCAAACCCTAATAAACCCTAAGTTTTACTTAATATCTGTTGAAATACCACAGCAGACCCCCGGGTTTCGCCCTTTCCCACAGTTCGGAACCAAATGTTGGTCGACCAAGTTTGGGCACCCGATGAACTGGTGGGTAACAGTGTCCGTCCTTGAGCGTGTTCAAGGGATATTTCAGAACTACAAAACGAAATAAATTCACTTTAAATCATTAAAATATATAAACATAATTTAAAATTAAGAATTGACAGGTATATGGCTTACACCGTGTCTTCTTCTACAAAGAGCAGTCAAAATCATATTTAAATATATGGAGGACTCATTTGTTTAGATATTCAATGAACATCTTAGTAAATCACATTTAAAATTGTATATACTTCCGAATCAATGACCAGTGGCCTTTTGTGAAGCTTGGAATAATATCCTTTGGTCAACCATTCCTCTGGACATTGAGACATTCTGGGATGATTCTTAGAGCCAATATACATCCATTTTCTTCATTGAAAAGCTTCACTAACAAAATATATGAAGTAACGGAAAACATTAGGCTACTCTACCATCTAGTTCTTGATATATCCACTGCATAGAGAGTAGCACTATGAGATATATGCTAGCCCTCCAGGAAATTTGTAGAAATTCAACGTAAAACATACAGAATTCCATATGTAAAGCCAATCACTCTAAGCGTTTCTGTGTACCATCTCCCCAATGTTCACCGGCTGTAGCTGTTCCAGGACATCCCATCGGAGTACTTGAATTCCACACTCCATGTACCACTCTGGTGAAATTTATCACCAAAAATAGCTTCAAAAAGGATATCTGGCCGGCTTTTGTTCATGTTTGAAAACCTAGAATAAATGCTGTTTTTATTAATCTAAAAGTTTCGAGAGATTTCCTCTTCCTGGAGGGACACTTTCCTTTCTGTTTTCTGCTGGGTGCGGTGCGGGCAGATCTCAGGGGTTGACCAGTTTGCCGATACTTCCCAAGAGGATAATTCAAGTGCCCGTAAACAGGGGCTAGCTATTTAATTGATAGAATTTGTATAAAATATTGAATTACATAGCTGAATGGACAAGTTGTGGTGGTGAAACCTCATAGATATTCAAGAATTGGATGGCCATTAAGGACGCACCCCCAACATGACTAAGAAGAGACAACAAATACTGCCTTTGGTAGCATTTAATGGTGCGGGGGGTTGCTTAAAGACTCTGAAAGAAGAAGCTCAGTGATTGCTAAACTTTTTTTAGGAAGTTTTTGTGGTTGTGATATATAGTTGGTAAAGAAATTCCAGTGTCTCCATGTCATAGTTGTTGAATTGTAATATTTGTGTATATATTGTTGAAGTGCTATGGTTCAATTCCTGTTTAGTTCTTTTTTAAGTGTGTGTGATAATGTAAAATAATAAGACTATGGCCGAGCCAGTGCAAGTCCCCAGTGTTTAGCTGTTAAGGTCTTAGGATTAAAGTATAAGTTGTTCATCAGGTTTTGTTTAGGAAAAAAGCGGGAGTCTGGAGATGGTCCTCAGTATTTAGGGTAGATGGATAGAGTGCTCCAAGGAAAGAAAACATTACTTGCATCTCAAGGCACCACAAGCCTTGGTATTTAGAATTAAGATTCTTAGACTTAGGGCGAATTGGTGAAGAAAAGAAAAAATTGCCTGGGTCACCGTCTAGGGCACCGCAAACTCCTAGGAATTTGAGATTCAAGGTTAGGGTGGTTAGGCTGAGCTTTGTTTAGAATTTTCTAGAGGGCGGTGTACTGTAATCCTTCAAAATTTATTGTACATTACAAATGTCTTAGTTTATGTTTCTCCTGCTCAATTTTCCCTCACAACTGCAGGCTCAGTTGAGTTCCCACGTTAGTTACCGGGCGCTTAAGCTTCGGTTAGGGTTATTTAAGCTCATCCGTAATAACTACTTGTTATTTATAGCAAAGAGGTAACAAGGCTCTTGCTAATGAATTATGAAGTTCGAAGTAATTGGAAAGATTGCGGGTGCACAAGAGAGGGGGTGAGTCGTTTCACAAACTTGACGTCATTTGATTACCGACGGGTGATGTTGTGTTTCTGGGACATGTATTTTGAGCAGAATATACAAATACCTTTTCTATATGCATTTTTGTTGTTATCTTCTTCTAAAGGGAAAGACAGTGCCGCCGAAAAAGACTCAAAAGAGGATTGAATAGGTAAGCACCATGTTATAATTATATTTAAATATGGAGAATACAGAAGGATTTGATTAGTGAATATCAAGCTAACCCTATGCTCCCCAAACTAAAGAAACGGGACAACTTGGAAGGAAAATAACTAAATAAAAAATGCCACTTAGTGGAATTTGAATCCAGTCGTGAGATTCACCAGATTGAAAGGATCGGTTTGTGCCTGAATCTTTTGAAGCAATGGCAAATTGGCCCCGAATAAGAGCTTCGAATCCGATAGGGGTCCTGCATAGTTAGGGTACAGAATTGCATCAGAACTGGATTGTCCTTCTTGAATGGCAACTTGTTGGATGATGCCAGCCGATTTCTTTATAGCGGCAAAAGCGGCATTGTCTAAGGCAGGGTCGCTGAATGCAATCGCCACATTCATAGGTGTCCAAGGATGCGCTGGAGTATGGGGATATGCACTATTTGTGGCCGCATCATACAAGTCTTTATGGAGAGGTTCCAATGTAAACATCGTAAAATCTGTTGGAGCTGTGGTGAAACCCAGTGTTGCAAGTTCCTTGGTTTGATATTAGTGAGTTGTTTAATAGCAGCTATTTGAATACAAACGGACCTGAACCTGGTCTACCATAGTCTGGACTATCGTTTTAGTATATCCAATGACTGGAACAACGTGGGATGCCTGTCTGTTCATTGAATTAGTTTATTTAGGATCTGATGA
>KN837699.1:3072-16183 GCA_000827215.1 Sphaerobolus stellatus SS14 | reverse complement strand
CCTCAATTTATCATCTTCAGCTTTTAAAAGTTCCAAGAGAAACTTGGCATAGTTTTAAGGGATTTGGGCTTCCGCTGAACAGGTAATGTAACTATAAGATGTTGGTAGATATAGTCTGGGAACACGTTGAAGCCAAAGCGACAGAAGTCGGGCGACAGGTGGAGCGACGGATGCGCAACTAAAAATAGCGACATTTCAGCGCCGTCGCTCCTGCGCAAACTGTCTATTATTCGCCAATGCGAATAAATTTATGTACATCTATATCTTCATGATAAGTGGTTGACTATTCTTTCCGTGTTTCCTTGTTTGAGTGATTTCGACGGAGATCGCTTTCCGTTTTCCCGGCTAAGCATAAATGTTATGCCCTGTAAGTATAGCCAGCCATTGATTAACGGACCATAAGGGATCTGAAATATGGCAACATCATGTTAATTGGTCATGTCCTTATTTAGAATGAAAGCACAAGACATAAGCGAGGCTTGTAATTGAAGTTCGTTATTAGGGGGGATCAGAGTGCTAACCCTGTTTCTTGCTTCGCCCGCGTTTAAGTGCACCTAAAGAGAATTGACGTTCATCCTAAGTTCCTAACTGATGGATACATACATGGCAAGTTTCCAAAAAAAAACTCAAGATTTCAGAAGTCCTAATTCTATCCAATCCGAAATTCTAGAATTTCTAGCAGCGAGCTCAACTTGCTTTTTGAAACCAGATCGGGTGGTGCACTCTGATATCTCGAATAATTTGAGTAGATTTTAGCGAGAGGCTAGTTCTCTGAGTATTAACATAAGTAAAAAAAAGGGCATAAAACATTGTTTCACACTGTGCTTGGTGGTAGATTCAGTACGGAGCTGTCGGTATCTGTAGCATATTCGTGTCAACGGCTCTCCTGTTACTCAGTGTCAATAATATTCAATACATCGTTATTTTAAAGATCCTTACAAGCTAAGACCGCTCCATGCTGATTGAGATCCCAAATCCATGACAAAAAGAGTATGAAAAGAAAAATTATATTACTTTCGCGATAGCTCCTTAACCTATCCTCCGCTAAGGAACTTTCAGGTGAAAGGTAAATATTGAGGTCTAGACCTGACCACCTTGACGGCCTCATTTCTATACGTAAGGTACATCTATAATCAAACGATGCACAATAAATCAAGAAACAGATTGCAATTTATTTATAATAATAATAATAATAATAGCGTATAATTATTTAGTGGTATTTTGCCTCTTCGGCTTTACCCTGGAATATGTACATAACTCGGTTATAGCCTGTAATCCTGATAATAGTTAAAGCTAAGCATAATCCATAAGAATCTGTAAAAGATGCTGTAATTACTGCCTTCTATATAATCATTTTCCCCATAACGTTGTGACCTGGAGTTGAGATCTATAAAGCTGACCACTTTTTCTCCTCTTTCACCAGCTTTTTCCCTTTTATCCACCATCTCCTAGATTCTGATTCAGTATGAGTTATCTGCCAGCTACACCCACCCGACCGATCCCGGGAAAGTTTGAGATATGCAGTAGTAACCTTTCAAAGCTTTGATGCCTATGTGCATGATATATCTTAGATAGGGCAATGGGTCGTACTTCTCAAGGAAACCTATTTTATCGACGCCTTAACTAATCGGGGGACAAAGTTTAAACCCGATACCCAGTCCAAGTCCTCAAACACCACGACAAAGTATCCACTGTATGTCCAAGTGAAAGCTACTTGAAAGTTCAGCACTCACCTTGAAATTGGGTCATTTTAGCCTTTTCGTGCCAAAACACAGGCGGAAAAGACCTCCGAGGATGTGGAGTATACGGTTGTCAAGACAATTCCTGAGGCTAAGCAAGTTGTTGTTGGGACACTTCATGCAGTGAAACATAGCGACATATCCGAGGATAAGAAGAAAAAGGGTAAAGGGGATTCCTCTAATGACCGAATCAAGGTATATTCATCAGATCCAAGAATATCTGTATTTAATTAATAAATCACCTGTAGCCTGGACACTTCGGATGGCTCAAGAAAACTATCCGACAAGGTGGGAAGGACTGGGTCGAGGGACAGTACGTTGAGATAATATATACTTTAAGTCTTAATGTGAGTATTCTGTCTGGATTTAAAATCGAGAATATCGCAGTGACCATGATGTTCCGATTATAGAGCGTTGGCCCTTCCGGGATAGCAGGCGTAGCATCTTCAGCTACACCGCTCCATAAGATTGCATATAACGTTAGAGTCTGGGAAATGGTAACCTCACAGGTCCGATATACCAATCATCGGTATCTGGATCATTCAGAGCTGAAGAAATACGAGGTCTGAAGTTAAACCTCCGTGGCTCCCACTTGAATGTCACATCTTAATTATGTACTTTACGTTGGGCGAGTGTCGCCAGGTTACAATTTTGATTGATGGAAATTGATGCTTGAAAGTTGACTTCTGATCGAGTGCAAGTTGATTTAGGAATCCTTCTGGATGGTATGTTAGGAGCTGCCATTATAAAATATTTACAATGCCTCCTTGGAAAAATGTAGCATTTAGAAGAGTAGTGAAGATAGAGTAGAGGTAGAAGGAAGCTCCGCGGAGCATTTGTGTGAAATATCCACGGTTCTGGCGGGTCTACAGTGTGGGATGCTCAAAACCGACCATTCCCACGGTCCAAAGGGACGACGGACATCTCCACTACCACCGAATAAATTCGTTCCCTAAAAACTATTTGAAACGCTTCAAATACCTGGATTAACGCATTAGGAGCTCCAAGTTTGAGGTATTAGAAACGATAGAACTGAAGATGATTCAATTCCTCATTATCTCATATAGAGAGGCGGATTGGCATTGGTTCCTGTGCGGATTCGGTATCAGAATTGTTTTTATGGCGATAGTATACGCGTCATTGCTTACCCCGTTGCACGTGGCTCTTTGCACGGTAACACATCGGGAACCGATGACTATGTTACATTGCTTTACATGAGCCTGCACATATCCGGAGGAAGAGGCAAGGGAACTTGGAAAGCAGAAGCAGGAGATGAACTCCGGCTCAAGCTACTCTCGCCAAGCAATCTTGACTTCCAATGGATGGATAATCTTACTATGAAAGATATCATATCCAATACACCAGCTATTGTGAAGGCAAGTGAGGAACCTATACGATCAAATACTTTACTTGAAAAGTATTTGAAAAGTATGGTCTATATAATCGCAAAGAACTACAGACATGGCATAAAGGAATGGTGGTATTGATTAGGAGATGCTGCGCATCTAACAGGACCGGTATGGTTTAACCTCGGATTTTCTTTCTTTCTTTGTTCAACTTATTCATTGTCATTCTTCTCTTCCTCAAGGTGTTAACCAAGCCCTAGAAGACGTGGGGCTTCTAACAGACTTTCTGTCAAAGCATATCCCACTCATGGAAATATCAACCACCTCGTTGGATACCTTTACATTGGTTTTCGACCAGATGGATACAATTCGGCTCAAAACACCCATGTTGGTAAAAGCTGCAAGATAGATGGGAAAATAAGAGTTCTTCCGAATGGCTCCCCGGATGCTCGGGAAAGGGCTCGAAATTAAAGTTGAAGGAAGACTGGGAACTACCTGATGACGCTATCTCAAGGAATTTGAGCCAGTTCTTAGGTCTTCAAGTTAAGAAGTAGCTTAGTACTTATTATCGGTAGATCAGCTTCGATTTTTTTGTCAATATGATTCCATTGTTCCCATTGTTCTTCGGTTGCTCGATGCTTCGTGACCAGGGTCCTTCAGATCCGCTTTCTGGTGATACACGTGGTAAGGTCGAGGCTAGAAGATCCTATGAGACCGGCAGTACTGAAGTGGAATAGATCGGCGCTGTAGTTCACCAATCAAATCCGGAATTAAGTTACTTAAGTCTTACCCTTGTTGCTAGCATTTTGAACTTCCTAATGCATAAAGTGCACATTGTTAGCGTGAGGTACCTTGCAAGAAATTGTTAACTTATTATTATTATTATTTTCTTTGAGCCGATTTAGGACGGATAAATAAAAGGAAACGGACTGCTAGCAAATCAGTGCCGGTACATCTTGCATTTATGAAATATGTTGACAATATGAATGCTATACTATATGGCTCGCTTTAATAATATGTCATAAGCGTAGATGTGCAGTATTATCAATTATAACAAAGTAGGAGGACATGGCCGCGAAAGCAATCCTCAGTACTCAGAGCTACTACTAGCTAGCAGCAATGGTTCTTCGCCGCCAATGTACATTGTATTACCACTAATACTAGAATTCATTTGATCACCTTAACTAGGTCAATTATCATTACATGTAGATGAAGGGATGCAGTGCCATTTCCCTATTAAAATGTACAGCAATTATGATAATACAACAATATAGAGCCCAATTGGATGGACCAAACTAACTCCTTCGTATTCAAGAAATGCAGTCATGTCTTTCCTAAATAACGCTAAGGTGTCATATACAAAACCACAAGAGCTTGTCTTACCGAGATGTCCAATCAATTTGTTCAGCAACGACTTCAGCGGCCTGGGTTTGAGAACCGTGACTGGCCTCCTTCGCCATTTATTTGGCTCTCCCATATATAAGTCGATGTGACGCCACACCTCAGTATCCAAATCATCAGGCGATAAAGTTCCTATGAGCTTCAGAAAATGTTCCAATGCCTCCGAAGCGTCAGGACGCTGACTCGGATCCGTCTGCCTCATAGACTCCACCAAGGGACGGAGAAAGTCTAGGCCAACATAATCCTGCGAACAATAAATAAATAAATACTCGAATTGATTCACATATCACCCACGGATTCTATCCTAGCCAAAACGCCTCCCAATTGATATATGTCGACTTTATAGGGATCCCAAGCGATTGTATCTGAAAATTCTGGAACTGTTCGGTCCTGCCCTACTCGTCCAGTAAAGTAATCGCGTTTCTCGGAACTCGGGAATCGAGATGAAAGACCAAAATCAATAAAATAGTAAGGAACTGGTGCAACATCCCTACGGTACTTGAATTCAAATTTGCCTCTATTGACACCATCATGGGTATTTTGATTTGCAAAGTGGAAGCCCCGAGGAATCAATTGTGAAGTATCCATCATGATATTAAGGAAACAGGCATCCCTGTAGTATATGTCAGCCAGATACAATATGATTGGATTTCTCGTACATGTGCGACACATTATGCTCATGCATGAACATCAATCCCTGTAAACTGGCTCAGGTTGTACAAAAGGTGGATATATCACATACTAACCTCGAGGAGCTGCTTTGCTGCTTCAATGTATTCGGTTTTAAATTCAAAGGGTGGGTTATAAAAGGGTCTAAGGAAGGGCATAACTATTAAAGCCTCATCATCGTTATCTGGGAGGGGGATCACGTCGAGAATATGGACGCAGTGATTTCGAGGATCCTTCCTGAGTAAATCAGAAGAAAAATAAGATCCGATTGGAATTTCTTCCGTATTTGTTTTGACCCTCTTGATGATTACTTTCATTTTGTCGCAGGTGCGAGTGGCATCTAACACTTTTCTTGCACGCTAGGAGATATTTGTTAATATGGGGGCTAAAAGGCATCCATTAAATAATAAATCACCGTGACTGGACGATAGTCTTCAAATTTGATCGGTTTCTTACGCTTCCCAGTCCATGATGGCACCCAATGAGGATGATACCTTGGCCGAAGCATGTAACCACGGTTCTGCAGGAAGGCCTGGTGGTCCCGCCAAAACAGCTCTGAATCCATAAGTTTTGAAGGTTCATACACTGGAATAGGATTAGGCATAAAGAGAACCTAGAACGATGAGCAGGCGAAGTAGTAGGGATGGCAAAGTGTTGCGTGGAAACTTTGTTGAATCAATTTCGATGTCCGAGGGAACCGTGACATTATGTCACACATCGCGGCGGCAATCAATCATGGATATTAATCTTTAGCTATGCTTATTTATAGACCAGTATAACTCCTCCAAAGTTCGGGGAAATTTCACAAGGCACCAGTGCACTGGGCTAAGGAGCCTCTCGAGTTCCGAGAAGATATTCTTGAATTCAGATATCTCAGATCTTAGGTCTAAGAGTCATGAGAATCAAAAATGTAAATGATCCGCGGGATAATTCACGGGACAGACACTTATCTGCCCAAGCCTCTTCAAGTCGAAATAAAAGCAGCGAGACATCCACTAGATCCACCGATCAACTTACAGCAATGCCCTCTCGCAAAGTGCCCAGATTTGGTTTTAGCCATGAAGAACAGACTCGAAGACAGGCATATCAGATCCAACGTGATATTGTTACAGATATAGTAGAGAGAGATTACGATGACCAGACCAGGATAGGGCACGAGACTGTGAGCAATATCGTGGAACAACCGAGGCACGAGTTCTATACGAATAGAGAATTGTACGTGTCGCGTTTGACGTCGAAGCTAATTTAATATCTCGCATTTGCAGCGTAGACGCTATGCTTCCGCCACCAACGCTAAATTGGAGGGAAAATCTCTTCCGAGGCGATGCTGAACGTAAACGCCTACAGAGGTACAACGAAGCCATGGAAGAGATAAATGACGTTGGTAAACAATATTTGGTACTATTCTCGGTGGCTATTTTCGGAAATCTGTGGATGCTGAAGTTATCTATAAATCTAGACGTCCTCTGAAAAGGTAAAGGTAAAGAAAAGAGGTACCTGTTTATTACCTTTATCTTTCGTCTATTGCTATTTAAAATGAACATCAATATAGAGGAAGCCAACCAACATAATGCACCAGTGGAAAATCCCAGGGAGCTCGCAAGCACCCCTTCCCCTGAGTTTACTCAACTATCTCCCCGTCCTGGGCGTGTTCCAAGAGTTATACCGCCTGCAGCAAATCATCAACGCAGTCCCTCTCAAATGACGACTTCCACGATGTATACAGAAGAGCGCTCCAATTCAAATACTAGCACACGACGCTCCTATGACACCGGGAGGCATAGCTCGAACTATGATTCAGAAGCTGGCCACAGCTCCATCAACAAGTAGTAAAATTTCAAATAGTGATATTGACTTGAGATGCTTACTCGTTATTAGTCCCCGTCATTCTGTGTATTCGACCGTCGGCGGAGGAATTACCCAAAGTCACACCAATGTTGAAACTCGCAGAAGCTCGGGCCGGGGCTCTACTTCTACCTCACACAATGCGCCTTATCCGAGTTCGTGAGTATTTTTTCCAATGCTTCGGATCAAGATATCCACTAATAGTCTAATTTGACAGTGACAGGTACTTTCTTCTCTTTTCGTCATGGGAGCTGAAATGGACAGTTTCTATCGCAAAGAGCCTCTTATACAACAACGATGGATGATTTCCAGAGGCTCAGTTTGGATTCGAATACCAGCATCCGCAGTCAAGATAGCCAGCAAAGGGTCGTCGATTTGACAGTAAACCGGTAATATTAATGTTTAAACAGTTATACGACTCATTAAAGGAAAAGTATAGCTCGGCCGGTTCTGGAGGGGCAAGACGGTCTACCTCCTCTTCAGATGCGCAAAGCAGGTACCAGATATCCTACTCCTACTAGTCGCCTATTAATTATCTGACTGTTTTTGAAGTGTTGAGAAACGGTATGCTAGCATTCATACTGTTTCCTCACATGATATACTAATTTATTCTCTCGCAGTGATTCTGGCAGGTGAGCAATACTGTCTCAGTGACCTCGTCCTCCAAAGTCTAATTAACTTTTAACAAAGAACTCCCCAAAAGCGCAAAGAAAAAGGCAAAGGCAAGGAGCCAGAAAGCACATTCAATATTACTAGTACAAAGCGGTACCCCGACGACGATAATGATAGGTCTTCCGGTTCGAGGGGAGGCGGTCACGGGAGAACAATTGCATATAACACTAGGTTAGTGTTACTCTGCATCAGTTTATAGGGATTTTTAAACGTCATGCCTATAGTAGCCAGGGCCGATACAGGGAGTAAGGTCGAAGAATTTCAGTACCTTATGTGGGTTTTTCCTTTAAGGCAAAAATCAATTCCCGAATAATCTTTGATTTAACGATTTCTTCGCAACCATTAGGACACGGCTTTCTCTCTTTCTCTCTTTTTCTCTTTTCTTGAATCTCTATACTTCGTTCTTGGTGTATGCAGCTGTATCACTTCAAATTATGCTCCCTAAATTTACTCTCAATGTTGGTCATGTATGATAGGTCCTCGGATGCATATGCTGGTGATACTGGTATCCAATCTTTTTTGTTCATTATGCGAAAACCCTTTGATGTAATATACTTTGGCATGTGATTTCTCCTCAAAGGATTATGGTGAAGAATGCTTTACATTTGCGATAACCGTCAAAAAAACGAAAAAGAAAAGAACAAGAACAAGAACGCTACCTATCCTCAACGAAACCAATCCACTCAGATCTTGTGTAGCAACTTCAATAAATTACTCAAGTAAGTACCGCATCCTTATCGCTAATGTTCTGGATATACAAGCAATTGAATCCTGAACCAGCAAGTGATTCTTATGCACGTGCAGTGCCTTTCAAGCTGTTTTCCCTAGCAATTGTCAGAGCCCAAGGGTACCGTAGCCGGGAAGGTCGTGGATTGAAAGTCGAATTTAGCCTGTCAAGCCAAGCCCAATCACAAGACTGCCCGATATTTCCCCGGTCCCCTCCATTAATCATTGAAGAAATCCAGCACACAACATAAACAGCATCATATAAAAGTGTTAATAAAATAAAATAAATAGTCTATTAATCTGTTTAGTCTAATTTTTCTTATGTAGGGGGTCCTTGGAAGGTTCATGTAATTGGACACGGATGTGACGCTGTATGCAACTACCTTATCCCAAGGGTCTATAGCCTAGTGGTTCAGCGGTTGGGGTATTTGTGTTCTTGTTTTAGCCTCTTCATTCAACTTGCGGCATGTCAGTTTTTTTTTTCCTTTCTTTTTTTCTTTGCCAGGGAGGGGGAGGCATGGAGGTGTATAAACTATTATCTGCCTCTGGACTTTTGCTATCAACTCTAAAGGTACTTACACTTTAATTTTGTGAGCATAAGTGTCCAAGAAACCGGAAGAGGGGGAGGTCTTGAAATTGATCTCAAACAAGGGGATATTATTTCTTTGATTTCTTCGATTTCTCGCAGCCCTCCCCTACCTTCCCTTACAAAGTATCCCATGTCTAGACTCTAGACTGAGACATACTTAGCTCAATACTACAGAACATACATAAAATAATTGTGAGTCAGGACCCTGTGTCCCATACATTCTAGTGACGGTCGCCGATTCTTTCAAATAGTATATATAATGAGGCAAAAAGACTATTTCTCTACCGATCCTGATGCAATAGCTAAATGTATAATGAGGTAAGAAAATTCCTCGAATCACGGTTGCGGGCAAACTGTGAGTCACAAATCCGTGATCGCAATTTAATCCATGACCCTCTCGGCAACCGTACAAGGGTGAAGACGGTGCAGTTTGGGACGCTTAAAATGATCCCGTAATAGACTTTTTGGAATCTTTGAGGGCCTGGTTCTCTAGAAAAGGAAATATACTTTACAAGTTGAGATTTGCAGGGTCTTTAATGCCTTCATTGCAGACTCCTTCCATGCTTTCTGGCGAGGTGACATTCCATACAGCGTCCCTCTTGATACCCATTGGTCTTTCTTCAAGGAGGATGTTCATTATATCGCATATCAAATACAACCACATATGTAAATGAAGGGATGGAATGCCGTCTCAGTACCCTACCAAAATGTAACAATTACGAGAATACAATGATATGAGGAAATTGAATGGAGAAAACTGATCCTTCTCATATTCAAGAGGCGCAGTTATGTTTCTCCTAAATATCACTAAGGTTTCAAATACATAATCATACGAACTTAGCTTATCGAAATGCCCGATCAATTTGTTCAGTAACGACCTCAATGGTCTGGATTTGGGAATGGCCTCCGTCACCGTTTATCTCCCATATACACGTCTGCATGACGCCATACTTCAGTATTCAGATCATCGAGTGACAAAGTGCTGATGAGTTTCTGGAAATGTTCCAATGCCCCTAAAGTGTCAGGACGCTGACTCGGGTCTGTCTGCCTCATGGACTCCACTAAAGGATGAAGGAGGTCTAGGCCAATATAATCCTGCAAGCAATATATAAATATATACTTTAAATAAATCTAGATATCACCCACATATTCTATCCGAGCAAAAACGCTTCCCAATTGATATATGTCAACTTTAAAGGGATCCCAGGCGATTGTATCTGAAAATTCTGGAACCGTTCGGTCCTGTCCGACTCATCCAGTGAAGTTACCGTGTTTCTCGAAACTTGGGAGCCGAGACGAAAGGCCAAAATCAATAAAATAGTAAGAAACTGGTGCAACATCCCTACGGTCCTTGAAATCAAATTTGATATTAGAGAGTTTGCGCAAGAGCGCCGGCGCTTTCTTGTCGCTTTTCTTGGCCACATTTAAGAGTATTTTTCGCTGTACTACAGCGACATTTTAAAGCTTCAAGTGTCTTATATATCCTCCATAAGGAATGGATTGAGACACGAAAGAATTAGCCATGGTAAAATAGCGACAGAAAAGCGCCGGCGCTTTTGCGCAAACTCTCTATTAGTGACACCGTGGTGGGTATTTTCATTCGCAAAGTGGAGCCCCCGAAGGATCAGTTGCGAAGAATCCATCAGGATACTAAAGAGACAAGCATCCCTATAGACTGCTTTCAGCAAATCACAGTGTGATTAATGTCCTCTCGTACATGTGCAACACATTATGCTCGTGCATAAACACCAATCCCTGTAAACTGGGATCAGGCTGTGCAAAAGGTGGATATAACGCATACTAACCTCGAGAAGCTGATTCGATGATTCAACGTATTCGCTTTTAAATTCAAAAGGTGGTTCGTGAAAGGATCTGAGGAAGGGCATAACTATTAAAGCCTCGTCATCGCTATCTGGGAGGGGAATCACGTCGAGGATATGTACACAGTGATTTCGCGGGTCCTTCCTGAGCAAATCAGAGGACAAATAACATCCTATTGGAATTTCTTCCGTATTTGTTTTGACTCTCTTGATGATTACTTTCACTTTGTCGGATGTACGAATGGCATCTAACACTTTTCTTGCACTCTAGGAATATTTGTTAATGTGGAAATGAAGGTATCCGATAAATAAAGTATCACCGTAGGAGGAAGGTAGTCTTCACATTTAAATGGCTTATTTCGGTTTCCAATCCATGATGGCACCCACCGTGACTGAGGATGATACCTAGGCCGAAGCGTGTAACGACGGTTCTGCAGGAAGACCTGGTGGTCCCTCCAAAATAGCTCTGAGTCTAGAAGTTTCAAAGGGTCGTATACTGAAATGGTGTTACTCATTTAAGAGAACTAAGGCAGGGGAGCAGCTGCAGTGTGAACTAGTAAGTATGCCAGAGTGTTGCGTGGAAACTTTGATTGACTTCGGGGAGCATCACGCCATGTCACACATCGCGCCGGCAATCATTAGTAGGCTCGGTGCAAGCGCTGGCGCTTGAGGAGGCTTGGTACGACAAGAGTATGTACATTGTAAGTACTGACTCCTCAGCTTGTTGCGGAGCGATTAATACTTGCCTTTGATAGGGAGAATTAATTCTGCTTTATGATCGGATTACACGTTAAGACTTAAGAGCAGTATGGAATGCCATAGGATACAGTAAGCTACAGCATCAGCAAAAAGGCAGCTGGCTACAACCACCAACGGAGGTCCACATAGCCGGGATAGGCGGTGTAGGCCTGTAACCAAGTCCCGACTCAGTATGCCTTGACTTTGCCGGAAAGGTCTCATGGTAGTCATTTAGTCCTAGACCGGTGGCTAGATGGCAGGTTGGCTTTCATTTCGGTGTGCACCCACACATAAAAACCTGACGAAATTTAAGCGGGCGAGAGTCAATTATGACTATAGCATTCCAATTAATACTATTTGAATAAGAACCAATTTGAAAGATACTCAACTCATCCTCTTCACCTTCGATATCAATCACTCTCCGTCCTAACAACTATCCAACGCAGAAGAAGCCAATTTCCATTGAGACTATTTCGCATTTAAGATATCAACAAGTATCAAATATTACAGTCATTTACTCCAAGTTATGAGTGAGACAACAATATTTAATGTCAAAGTGTAGTGGGGTATTACGGTGGGCGAGCGTCGCCAGGTTGCCGAGTTGATTGATGGGAAGCTGAATATTGAAAGCAGACCCCAGTTCTATTGTAAGTTAGTTAAAGAACATTCGTAGATGGTAGGTGACGAGCTAATACAGATGTAGATTATGCTCTGAAATACTTTCAAAGGTTTTTAGTATAATTCTAATTGCTCAGAGAAGCGTGGAAGGTAGCATAGAGGTGGGGGGAGCTCTGAGGAGCACTTGCCTGAAATATCCACGGTTCCGGCGGATCTCACAGAAATAAATTGCCATAACAGATACATGCTCTTATTAACATAGACAAGGGCTGAAAAACTATATCTGTGCCGGGAAGCGCATGAAACTATCTCTGCAAAAGATGGAGACTCCAAAGTCCTAGGAAGGGTGCATATAGCTTGTCCCGAAGCTCTCCTACGGGTGACTGCTAAATATATTGCATAACTGATAACCGAACAGAACTGATGGGTGTTCATTTCCCTGAAACATGTCAGCCCACCATACCCACGGAGGTCTTCACCTCCTGCTGGTATTGCTCTCCCCTTCACCTCTGGCAGATGCAAAACAGATTTAAGATTGTAAGAAATATTTATAATAAGCCATAGACCTTATTATCTCCACCCCGAGACCTATTGTTTACCATCATCAACTAACTTGCTGTAGAGCTGAATTCAACTTTAAATAACCAATGATCAATAGCCATTTCGGCAACCTGGCGACGCTCACCCACCGTAGGTATCAAGTTAGTTTGATGATGGTAAACGATAGGTCTCGGGGTGGAGATAATAAGGTCTATGGCTTATTATAAATATTTCTTACAATTTTAAATCTGTTTTGCATCTGCCAGAGGTGAAGGGGAGAGTGATACCAGCAGGAGGTGAAGACCTCCGTGGGTATGATATAACGGTTGGTATATCTTATCACACCTGAGACTAACTGAACTCTGCTTTATTAGAGTAAGGTAGTACAAGTAGGTGTAGGTAAAAAGA
>KN837694.1:4422-15017 GCA_000827215.1 Sphaerobolus stellatus SS14 | reverse complement strand
TATTTTATATCTCAAGAACTGGTCCGCCGTTTTTCTTCAAACATGGCTCAATCTTCAGAGAATTAGCAGGGCTACAACATATAAAAAAATCAGCCCGAAATACGTGCTTTCATTTGAGTTATGTAACTCCCCCGGGCTATAGAATGTGATCATCACAGCTTCAAGTTGCAGTTGTGCAGCAACGGCCGCCTGAGCTTGAGCGTCCATGATTGGATGAAAGAAATTAGGAGAAGGATAGCAACCGGAACCGTTGCTGGTCAATATTAGCAGTACCTTATATCTAAGTATTGAAAGTAGCGCTCTCGTTCTATCAAATACCCAGACTTCGCTGCATGTGACCTACCATATGGAGTTATCCAGCACACCACTGGGTTTATCACAACATTGGGTCTTCTCATCATTGATGTGTTGCATCTATATATAGAAAGTGGTATAATACTGATTTACTACAAAGAGATATCAAGGGAAATTGCTTTGAGGCGGCCTTGAACAAATAAACATCTTCTCCAGCGATATGACATAAGCCTGTCACAACCAAAGTTCCAAATCTCTACCATACATTACACCTGATTTCATTGAGATCTCTTTGCAAAAAATATACAGTATATATTCCAAATCATTCTAGCCAAAACAGAGCAGAGTAGGTGTGCTCAATCCTCTGGAAAAGTCCCCCATGGCATTATTTGGGTCACCTTGCCATGTTGACCACTATAGTCAATAATTCCTTTATATCTGTTTGCAGTAAACATTTAAACAATATTATAAACAACTTTCATTAATTGTACTAGTGGTTAATCCTATGTCTTTACCCAGTAAAATTTGACCCTCTAAATTGGCACCAAAAATGATGCATGTGTCAGAGTGCACGGTTTCGTGCAAATGGCTGTAATACATCTGCCGTCGGAGAGCTTACTTCTCTAACATCGTTGAAATCATTTTGTAAATAGCTATGAGGTTCAATTCGCCTATAGCAACAAAGTAGAGTTGAGACTCTCATAATGCATAGTGTTGGGAGCGGCCGAAACTTAGTCTTTGGGTAATTCCCGCTTTCTTCCCCCCTCTGCGTTAGAACTGAATAATCCTTGAATTGAGGACCGCGTCCGGCTTTGCCGTTGCTGCTCTAATTCTTGACGTAGTGCGTTTAGCAGCAAAATATTCTCTTAAAGTGAACTCTTCAATTTACCACACTGAGAGCCTGCCTCTGTAAGGTTGGTATGCCACTGAAGGCTTTAAGAGATCGAATTGGTAGACCGGTAATTTTGCTCAACGACTGGTCAACACTTTAAACCTATCGTAAGCAATTCCGTACATGTGCAACTATTCAACAAACTCATAGACTCAAACCTTAGTATATCGGTCTCATGACCGCAAGATTCCTCTTGCACCTGCGTTAATGAGAAAGGAAATCAAATAATCAGACTCAGGCCAGAGGTATACCCACAGAGAGATTTGATTTTGCTCCAGGGGACTCGCAGGCGATGTTCGATGACTTTGGGGAAGATACTGTACGTTATGCAAGATGGCAGCGCATTACCTCAGATTCAATAAATTAGTAAAATCCCCAATAGTAGAAAGTATGTATTGCATGCGATAGCTTTTCCAGCGGACTTTATTCGCCTTCTTTCAAGCAGGTACCATATCCAAATGGTTCCTCACGATAATCTTGTGACAAGGCTAAATATCGCTAGGTCTTTCTTCGTTCCTTTGGAAATGGGGACCGCACATGACTAGAAAAAACGAAAAAACGCACTCTCCCTTATAGTTATTGGCGAGACGGTCACGGCTGAGATATATACCAGACAAACGACTATCCGCAATATTTACAAGGAATTCTGAGGCTACGATACTGATCACCCACAAGCCATGGTTTGCTTCCGCGATGCGGTTAAGTCAGTCACTACTTTGTTTTAGGCCTTCACTGTCAAAATTGCAATTCAGAATCACTGTAATCCTGGTCAACCAGTCTTCCGCGCTAACCCTTATATTGTTCCCGCCTTTTCCTTATATTACAAATGGACTACTTACATAAGCACCGAACCTGTAACCCGTACTCCGTACACATGTAGACTGTCCTCGTTCTTGACATATACACAGTGGTCCTGTTAACTTGTGTGACTGCTCAGTGAGGCTTAATGACGACAGCCTTTCAATCACGCATGTCTGTAGCATACATACTAAGTAAATTAAATATCAGATCTTTCTTACGTTCTCAAAGACTCGAGCTAGAAGTTCGCGTAGGTCCTTTCTAAACCAATCTAGTCTTACACCCGCGATAGGTAAATGGTAAGTTTATTCTGGGCTTGGAGACCTGCAAGCCCAAGGTAGAAGCAGCCGCCCTAAAAATAATTGAGAAAACGGAGGGTGTAAGTATGAAGATGAGCCACGGATACTAGTATACATTTTATTCCAGAGTCATTTCTGAGCAGGATCCTACTTGCATTGTAAATTTCGTGGGTATTATTTGAACATGGTGAACTACTCAGGGCGCATATCGCGCAAGGGGTGATGACCATGCTCCCTTGTGACCATATACCCCTCATAAGGCGCTTTCCTAATCCAAGATAGGGGTGTGGTGGCCCTACAAGTACTGTAGGCGAACGTCGCCAATTTTATGCATGACATCTATACTATTGACAGGTCAACTGCGAGATGTACATCTCTTGATGCCGCCAAGAAAAGCATAACAAATGTCTCATGATGGAGTTATGTGTGGCATAGGTCAGTCGCACCTACTCAGTCATGGAATAGGTTCGTTTTCATGTCATCCTTGACAGGTTTCCTCGCAACGACACATCCAACAGATCTTTGAAAAGAGTCTAAGCAGTATCACTTGGGCAAAGCTTAGGTATGCCAACTCAATTATGAAATAGAGTCGGCATCCCGTTATCCTTGATAGACTTTCTTGCATTGGCACACCCATCATATCTTCAGTAAGTTTTAAGCAGCATTGCTTGGGCTTGATGACTTTTTTCAACATGGTCTCCGCTTTGAGAGTCACTATTATTTAGCCTCAAAGCGGATATAAACACATGAGTTTTTTTAAAGACCTGGGCTACTATCCTAAACAACCACTGTTAGGATTCCTCTGCACAGCCTCCGCGTTTCTTATTCGCTCATTGACGTGCCTTTCAAGGCTGCTTGCGTCTCCGCCCTTCTTGCTCTCCTTGCTGCCACACCATCCATTGCTCACGATATCATGCCTACTCCCGTGGGCCAGTGTCCTGATGGCAAGTCCAGTCTTCCAAAGATGCCCCTTGATTAAGCATTAATCACGGAAACAGGGGAAATTCACAATGCTGCAACCAGCTCTTCTCATCTTCAGATCTTCCCCAATCCGTGACAGACCTTCTCGCTCTTCTTGGAGAAGACCAAGCCGGCCTTACGAACGACGTTGGTGTGCAATGCGCCCCAATTCCTTTTTGAGTGCGTATTTTATTTTTGCCTCTTTTTAGGGGTGAGTAATGAGGCCTCGTATAGGGCTTCTGGAAGTGTCCGGGACAATTGTTAAGCCTAGGAGGTATCAGGGACAAGAAAGCTGAGGAAAGCTGAGGACGCGTAAGCCCCAAGTCTGAGGTGCATTTGACTCATTGTCTTTTGTGGTTTTACTGAATTTTCCCATGATTAGGGTAATGTGGTCCATAAAGACATGTAATCTACCTTTTTGTTCCCCACATAATGGTCACGAATGCTTGATCTGAATCGGTGAACATCAAAGCTTACCGGTACCGGCTGTTGGGCTCCCATGAACGGTTCACTTCAGATGTCGACTTCGACGCCATACGTTCCACCTTTCTACTTCCTTAGATGAAACATTCTTCCTAATTTTTAAGAATACATCATGGAGTCGTTGTATCAGGGTTCGGGAGGTGGGGTGATAAGGATTTCTGAGTCATGGAAAGTTGGGTGGTGGATATATAATCGTACATTTCCAGTATGTTTACCGCTTCGTAAGCTGAAAAAATCATTCGCAGGAAAGTCCAATGTAGAAACGTTGTAATTATCCTGAATAGACTTGATCTCATACTTATCCAGGCTCCTTTTCGAAGCCAAGATCCGCTTCAGAAGTCCCCCAATCACACCTGATTATCGTCTCCTTTGCACCCAGCATCATACAAAAGCTCAAATGCACAACAAACTCCTCTATCTCAAAATATCATGTTCCCGAATAAATGGGAAAGGATTTCTGCCACGATGAGTCGAACACCGGGCTCTTCGGCCACAACGAGGTGATTTAACTACTAATCGATGGGCATCGTTGTGGTACTACCGTGTAGGGATTGACAGGATATCCGCAGAAAACCCTTTATCCCTTTTTTTTTTTTTTTTTTTGTTTTAATATTTCGTAATTTTTATCTTATCTTCGATGCACCGGGCTCTATTATTCCAAAATTATAGATTTCTATTTTAACATTCAAAAGCGCAAGATTCACAGAGCAAGTCTCGACATAGCGAACACTGGATTCCCACGATCGTGCACTCGCTTGTCCCACAACGGCGAAGCACCCCACCAGGCGCATACACTCCTGAACAAATCTTTATTACGTGAATATTACACCATTTGAGAGATCCGATGGATTACGGGGTTTTATTTTCCTTTTTATATCGATTATTTCTTCTGCAATTTGTCTTGGTATTTGTTTTTCATTTTCTCGCGCACTCCATACCTCCCCTTCTCAAGTTTGCCTGATCACCACCGAAGGTTTCCGAGCTCTCTGGACCATCGCTTACGATGCATATTTGAACACCTGAGGATTGGGAACCCTTAGGAGCCTTGCGGGGGGGCTAGGTTCCGTATTCCGTTGCATGGCCAGGTGGGTATTCGAGACTTCGTAATCAGTGTGAAGGATTGCCACTTGGCACGGCGTTTTTAATTTTTAATCTTTTCATCGATGCTACACTTTATTTCCCCATTATTCTTAATTGATTATCGACTTCGGAAGTTTTATAATTCGTTCTGTATATAAAAATCATCGGGGGATCTTCTCTCAAAAATCTCTTCTCTCTAAATTCTTGAAGCAAACGTTCGAGCTTCAAGCTATCTACAATTAAACATCTAAATTTGAGCCGAACTTCGATGAGTTATGTTCTACTTAAAGTACTTTGAATTGAACAGAGCACTATAATTAGTACATCATCAGTCGGGCCGCCACTCTAGGTTATTATCATATTGGCTATACTTAGCTCCGAACTATTCATTTACGCTAAGTGAAACTCTATTCTATATTTTGGGTTCGCTTATCCGTCGTCTGTCAAGGATATTATTAGTCCATCAATCTCCATCCTCCTTCTTCCTTCAGTCTGTACGACTCGACAACACCGTTGTGTATTTATATTTACGGATTTTGTGGAAACAACAGATACGCTGCAGAATTCGTTTATTAACGCCTGCTTGGCATCGTCTCCACCAAGTCTTTCTTCCTCGCTTTCGAACCCCCTTTTAACATGTCCTCATCTTTCTCACATCTCGACTATATTTTCTGATGATGGGACAATCATACCAAATCCGTTCCGCGGAACGTATTCGCTGTCTTCTTCCTGTAAGCGGACTTTCAATTGGCATCGATTTCACATGTAACTACCACCTGACTTACTATGCTTGAATAGTCTTCGGGAGTTCGCGAATCATCATTTTGTCAGAAGCCTAAATCAGGAACTTTGTGTGTGAATGTATCTCGATACTCTAGAGTGCCAATAGGTGCTAATTTAATCTTCGTGCTTCTCATTGGCATACCGTGTGAAACAATTCACGGATCAGTAAGATGGGCTCATACTTGCTGGCTAACCTGCTGAACTGCTGTACCTGTTTAATAGATACCCCACCTAAGGGGGATAGAAGGGATGGATGTGGCCGTATAGATCAATTGTGATATATATGCAGCCACCCTAAGTATTCCGTTTCTTCTCCTCTCCCCACAACATGGCAGTCTCCTCTCAGCTAATTGCGTTTGGTTGTCTTCTCGCTGCACTTTACTTCAAGGTATTCAAAGGTAGAAGGATCCCACCACGAGGTAAATCACATTGTAATATCAGGGTAGCCGTTACTGAAGCTTATCCAGGACTCAAATTCCCTCCGGGACCCCCTCCAAAGCCTCTTATCGGTAATCTTCTCGACTTCCCTATGGCGCGAGAATGGGAGACATACCATAAATGGGCCCAACAATATGGTATTGGTGCTTAACAATCCTATACACAACTGCCTTACTCAACTGCTGTATCTAGGTGAATTGGTCCATATAAATGTCCTAGGAAAGCATATGCTTTTCGTCAACTCCTGGAGGATGGCTTATGAGCTTTTCGACAAACGCTCATCGATATACTCTGATAGGCCGACTACACCGATGATGCATGATTTGTACGAGATATATTATGGAGAAGATATTTTTCTGATCCGTTCTCTGAAGATTGGGATTTGGGTGGGCATTCGTATTCCAACCTTATGGTGAATGGTGGCGCTGGCATCGCAAGGCAATGCACGATCAATTTCATCGGTCTGTGGTCAGTGTGTATTACCCTGTCCAAGTCAGGAATACAAGGTAAATGCTCTAAATTCCCTTGATTATCTTTTTATTCAAGTTGGTAAAAGGGAATTACTGCGGCGTTTGAATAAGAGCCCGGAAGACTATGACGCTCACCTTCATTGGCTAGCAGGAGCAATCATCATGGAGGTACGGGATACTGATTCTACAAGATTGTTGATAAACATCCAGGCTCTTCTAGATGACATATGGAATTCAAGTGAAACCCAATCATGATCCTTATCTAGAAAATGTAGAAACGGTGCTGGCTGCAATTACAGAAGCTGGTATTCCCGGTCGTTTTTTGGTTGACACACTACCCTTCCGTATGCCTCAAAAAGCATTATCAGATATTGAGACGGAACTGATGCTTGCTAAATAGTAAAATACGTGCCAGAATGGTTTCCTGGCGCTGGGTTCAAGAGAAAGGTCCGAGGGTGGCGTCAAGCCATCTCTGACATGGTAGACCTCCCCTTCGAAGCTGCGAGAGCTCAATTGGTGCGTACACCCTGGTTCAAAATCGCACAAATACTGATGGCAATATTAGGAAGCAGGCACTACTAATGCATGTTTTGTTACGAAGCTTCTTGAGGAACTATCTTTGCATAAGTCAGATTCCATCAAAGAGGATGAAGTGACTGTAATCAAGAATACAGCTGGAACTTTGTTTTTAGGCGGTGCAGATACGGTACATTTGTATCTGTTATGAAGGCGCCAACTAATCATTCGTCGTAGACCGTCAGTGCCATTAGAGCATTCATCCTTGCCATGGTCCTACATCCAAAAGTGCAACGCAAAGCACAGAAAGAGCTAGATGATTTTCTTGGGCCAGATCGTTTGCCTGAAATTGAAGATATGGACCAGTTACCCTATATAGTCGCCATAGTCAAGGAAGCGCTGAGGTGGCGGCCACTTGCACCCCTTGCAGTCCCCCATTGCACCTCTCAAGAAGATATCGTGGATGGCTATTACATCCCGAAAGGGACAATTGTTTTCGGAAATGTAGTGTAAGCTCATGCACATGTGGTTTGATACCCGGCTTATAATAATTAATTATGTAGTGAAATGCTTCGTAACGAAGAGCACTTCGGACCTGATACCGATAAGTTCATTCCTGAAAGGCACTTCAACCCCGATGTTAGAGATCCCGCTACAACAGGAGCTTTCGGATTTGGAAGAAGGTATGACTAAGTTCAGCATCTTCGTATTTAAATTTTGAACAATCTCATTTTGTATAATAGGGCTTGCCCGGGTCACACCCTGGCCTTTAATTCTCTGTTTATCGCGTTCGCCTCGATCCTTAAAGTGTTCAATATTTCGAACCCTCGAGAGGAAAATGGGAAAGAGTTTCCGGTGGAGTACGATTGGACATCGGGATTCTTCTTGTGAGTATGCGGATAACAACCCTTTTCAATGGCTAAATTGTAACCTATTTAATTACCAGCGTCCCTACGCCCTTCAAATGTACCATTAAGCCACGGTCTGAGGAAGCTGAACGGCTTCTTCTGTAACAGAATAACTAACAGATTAAGTAAAGGACAAGCAAATGCGCATGTAATATCTAGCACTTGTATCCATTCTTCATGATCCGGCCGAGGAGGTTGTTCTGTGCTTCAAGTAGCGCTGTTGCGTTTGAAATTCTTCTTGGTCCATCTCTATGTTCATGTGGAAAGCCGACAGGGTGGAGATATGCAAAGGATCAAGGGAGAGTAGCATCCCAGTGTGACTGTGGAATAGGCAATATAGTCATCCAGGAAAACTAATTAGAAGTAGACCTATTTTGCAAGCCCGTATCGCTCTCATTCCCATCATCGAAGTGGTCTGCTACCGTGCACGCGATGGTTGACTTTCCCGATCCTGCTTGACCTGTCAGCCAAAACACGGGTGGGCTCTGCCACGACGAATCTTTTGCCCATTGATATATGCGTTCAAGTATGACAATGAGTTCCTAGCGTACACTGTTCCCCAGTAAGCGTTGCTGTCTCTCCGAGATCAACGTTGTAAAGAGCTATGCGAGAACGAGGCCAGCTATCTAGTTGTAGTTGCTGGCACTGATCGTTAGTACATTTTGCACATGGAAAGGTTAGGGTTAATGGGTTATTTGTAGGGTCAATCCTAGGGTTGACCCTAGGGAGGAAGATTGGTACATAGGATTGGTTGGTAGGATTGGTAGGATTGGTAGGATTGGTTGGTAGGACTGGTAGGATTGATAGGACTGGTTGGTACGGTTGGTAGGATTAGGTGTAGGAATAACTGGTAGGAGTGGTTGGGAGGATTGGTAGGAATGGTTGGTAGAATTGGTAGGAGTGGTTGGCAGTTCACTGTGGGTAGGTCAGAGGTTCAGAGGCTCACAATAAAATCACAGGCATATCACCAAGTTGCTTTCCCTTCTGAGGTGATATAATCCTCTGCAATCTTTGCAGTCTCTACAATATTTACAGTATTTGTAACAAATCACTGAGGAAATGATTGCTCATAAAATATGAGGTTCGATGAGGCTCCCTTTCACAGCATCTACAGTATTCAGAGTGTTTGTAACACATGGCTGGGGAAATAATTTCCACAAAAATGTGAGGCTCTTTGAGCCTCTCTTTTGCTGCATCTACAATATATACAGTATTTGTAACACATGGCTGGGGAATTAATTCACACAAAAATGTAGGGCTCATCAAGCCTCTCTTGTGCTGCATCTACAATATTTGCAGTACTTGTAACACATGAGGGGGGATATAAGTCCCATGCAAATGTGAGGCTCATTGAGCCTCTCTTTTGCTGTGGCAACAATATTTACATTATTTTTAACACATGCCTGGGGAAATAATTCCCACAAAAATGTGACACTCATCAAACCTCTCTATTGCCGCATCTACAAAATTGTTACCACAAAAATGTGATGCTTGTTAAGCCTCACCTTCACTGCATCTACAATATTTGCAGTATTTGTAACACGTGGCTGAGGAAATAATTGCTCATACATTGTGAGGTTTGTTGAACCTCCATTTCAATGCTCAAATAATGTGTCACTTGTAGACCCCTTTTTATACTGTATGTGGAATATTTATGTGATTTGTGGAACATCCGTGGGGAAATAATTACTCAAAGAATGCAAGGCTCTTAGAGCCTCTTCCTCACCGCTCATGCAATATTTACAGAATCTGTGAGATGCCAGTGGTGAAATAATTGTTTCAAAAATGTGGGGCTCATTGAGCCTTTTTCATACCATTCATGCCATATCCTCAGGGTTTTTCATACATGCAAACGAATCGGTGCAAAATCCAGATCAGTGGTGCCACTGGTGGCAGTGATTTCTCCTGTCTTTTTTTGTACTGTGCTCCAACTCGATGTACCATAGCAAGCTCATCCATCACACAGTAAAATTCCATTCATTGATCACAAAGCTGCGAAGCTACATATTGTTGCATCGTATATGCTGTTTCCATGTCAAGGGTGGTCTGTTCCTATTTCATCTTATCATGCACTGAAAGAACACTTCCTGTCATTTCCTTCAGCTTCCAATTCTTCATTACCAACAATGCTGCGCGTTTGCATGAGAACAAGTGCAAGGAATACGGATGGGTTCTACACAGTTAGTGGCAACAGAGCCATTTTAACGCTTCCTAAAACCTAACCCACTGTATCCCTAGTGGGTAAACCATGCCAACCTAATTTGGAATTATTATGGACACAAACTGTATGTAACCTCCAGCTGACTCTGAGTCCCTTTCAACTGAAGGTTCTTCCATAAGGGCGCACAACACGCTGTAATGCCGGCACAGAACAACTCATTCACTTGCTTAAATCCTGCTTGGTGAGTAGCTTCGAGCCATTATCACACGTCTCTCATTGCCTTAGCAGCAAAATTCCCACATCAGGAAAGCTGACACGGGCGGCTAAATGTCTTCCTAGCTCGTCGATTTTCTATCTAGTGCTATCTGGCCTAGGACTGCTATGGATCGCTAAAGACCGCTAAAGACCGCTTGATTCTTTCTGCCTTTTGTCTTCCTTCAAAATCTCACGCAAAGCTAGGAAGCGAAGGTTCCAACAAGTCACGTGCATTTCCGACTACCTTCGTCTTTCTAA
>KN837666.1:0-17475 GCA_000827215.1 Sphaerobolus stellatus SS14 | reverse complement strand
CGATGGATAGATGAAGATACTGCTACATGGCTGAATATATCTGTATTGTTAATTGGAAATGATACCATTTGGAACATTTGTATTCTGGAACGAGTCCCAACGAGTCACGATGTGACGCGACGTGTTTGTATCACGTGTTAGCTTTGTCATCAAGCCTCGTCACTCAGCTGTCATTGTGTCCTCCTGAGTCGTATACGACGCTCTTCCTCTAAATACCGAAGACTTTCAGCGGAATAATGGCTACTACTTCATCGAAGGACAAGGAACCACTACCCCTTTCCGACCTTCTACGAGACCTTGCGCTCATCCGTGCCTCTGATACCGAACTCTCAGAGATCCTCCGCGCCACTTCAGCTTCGTCCGAATCTGACAACAAGGATAATGTCGTGGATCAATCCTATACTTTTGTGAAGGAAGCTCGAGCTGCTTTAAGAATCCAATATAGGGGAGACTTGGATCGCGTAGGCAACACGCTGGACCATGTGCGCGAAGGATTAGAAGAAGTCTTGGAGGGAATAGATTCGAAGTAATCTCAAAGTTGATATCCATTCGTTTTATTTCGAATACCCTTGCAAATAGGTCGTAACCCATCCGTAGGACAAATATTTAATAAATCCAATTGTACGTCTATACTTACGATATACTTGAAGCTTGAAGAGTCAATTCCGGCTCTCTGCTTTAAGCTCTTCCGTATTTCCGTATACTTACGTCATCCGATCTCTCTAGAATCACATATCCACCATCGAAAGCTTTACTACTTATGATACCATGTCAAATTTAACAAACAAACAAAAAGAACGATCGAATGACTCCCAAACCAACCAATGCCCCCAATAATGTTTCACATGTTCCCCCCGGAGAGTATTACGTATGCAATCAATTGTTATAGTTCGATTACACTCTGTGGTGGTTTGCATCCACATATCTTGGAACCACTGGGAAAGATCTCTACCCGGGCAGCTATAATCGCCGCCGGCTCTATAGTCCGCTCTCTAAGCTCATATTCCGCCCCATATCGATCGGCACTAGTGGATGTTTGCAGACGACTCTTCCTTCAAACATGCGCCCACACACATAACCTCAAGTCGGTGCCGAACTTCGTTCTTCTGGCTGGTCCTTCTGGAAATCCGATGGCCCTGCACCATATAAATTCCTGGGCCTCCCATGATGTTTACGATATCGGAAAAGAAAATGATTGCACATGTAGGAGTTATACCCTTTTCTTTCTAATTGCATTTTCTCCTTTTTGGGTAATACCTCGAGTCGGTGAGATTCGAGTTTAGTGAGATTGTCCACATCTTGCCTGTACCTGTGGCTCAGCGGTGATCCCGGATACTTCCTCCTCGATAATGCTTTCCCGCTCTCATCAAGCCTTGGACTTCCGCTCAATGAAGCTTGAAGTCTGACACTCGACGGCCACGCGGGCCCTCAACCCCCTTACCCTCCACCACGCCGTTCAGTTTGGGATCACGTTTACTTTGTCTCATTTAGGGACCTACGCCGTTTATGCATCAGATTTTTTCTTCTACGCTAGGCTTTCTACCACTTCCTCGAAAATCTTGCAAATCGTAGCATATGGACCCTGACAACGACTTAAAATTCTCCGGCGAAGCACAGAATGGCAGAATGGACCCTCGGACCTCTACGCCGCACTACGGTATAGGTCTCGATCGAAAACCCCGTATTCTCCCGCACTCGTCGGCTACCATAGGCCACCATCCACGATAATGCCTCTCCAGATGCGAAAATGAGTAATTTTAGGAACGCTTCTTGTCGGTGAACCAAGCTTACTCTAAGGACTCCCGGTATCTCCCCCGTTCAGTTCTAGCATTCAGGAACGTTGATTGGTGGACCACGTAAGGCCGCCTCGGCCATTGCGTGCCTCTTACTCGCTCCTTAGGACACCGAATCTACTTAGAGGCACACGGAGGAAGATCGAGCACTTACTGGAGAGCGGAGAAACTACGTGTGAATCTGAATAACAGAAGACCGACTGATATACTGCTTCACTTAATCATTTTTCTCTCGAATTATCTGTTTCCATTATCTTTGACCTGGAAGGTTCATCAGTCCTCGGTCCTCAAGGCTCTCGAAACCTGAAAAGCAAACAAACTTTTACGCGCTATCCTTAAGTACGGAGATCACACTCAACCCCATACATATAGTAACTCAATCAAAGGGGTTAACTTAGTTGCTCTCCTCGGTGTCTTAACGAGTCAGGAGTCAGGCCTCAGAGGGCAGTCAAGCCTTAGGGCTCTAGGAACTAATAACGTGTTGGAGAGATAAATACACCGAAAGAATCAATATCAACATGAACCTCAGGCCTCAGGCTCTAGGACTCTAAACTCTTCTAGGCCCTTTCCGTAGCCTTGAAACTGGTTAATATTTTGAGGTTTAAAAGCCATAATTATGACCTTTGAGGCTCTAACTAGGTACCAGATGTATAATCTACCTACTCACGTAGTACCTATCGAACGCATATGATCGACCTGCGGACCAGGGCAAGCACTGTACACTGCACAGCCCACAGAGGCGACCGGACCATTGACCCTGGAATTCCAAACATACACAAATGCACCCCTACACAATATTCTATGCTAAGTAAGTAGTTCCCCCACCCTTAGGCGTCGTCGCGTCGAGGCTCTAGCTTCTCCAATAATTATTCCCATATCAAGAACAATCTCTACAATCCCTGCATTTCCCCTTGTGTCAATGTTCTTTTGTCCTAAGCGGGCCACTGCAATTGGTCATCAAATAACTTCCATGCGTCGCCCTGATTGGCTGATGTGGGGAGAACAAAAGAGTACCAAGAATAGAAGGTACGTTGCGCCCTGGCGCGCATGAGGACGGGGACAAAGAAATTATGATAGAAGATGCGAAGCGGGATATATGCTGTGACATGCGCATGGAAACGTGTGCGGATCTCAGGTGAGATGAGGTGAGAGCGATGAGCGGAATAACACGAGGCTGTGAAGGGGAAATTCAAGATTTTTTTCTTTATTGTTCTGTTCGGTGGCGTAGAAATTGAATTGTTTGTAATCGAGAGCGGGGCAATTGTTTGGGTAATTTACACAATTGTTCGTTATGGAAATAAGCGGCGTATTTGTTTAGTCAATTTGCACAGATTTTTACTATATGTACATGCGTTGTGTTGTGATTAATACTAATTGTGACGTTTGAAAGCAAGACCGCGAAATAACGAGAAAACAGAGAGGAGAGTGTCATACAGATGCCATATGTAGTAATTTGTGATGAGATGATGGGAAGACCATTGAATGCAAGAAACGACGAAACCAAAGCAAAACGAAAAACAAAATAATAAATGAGGCAAAAGGATAAAGAAAAAAGGCTATCGTCAGGGACAGGAATGAGGACTACTATAATAATGTACTAGTGTGCCCAGCCGGCCTGAAACCTAATCTAATTAAATGACGGGCAATGGCATGCGTAGGTATATGCCAAGCGCTCATTCGAAAGAAAGGAGAAAGACAGAAAGCAAAAACCTGAAGGGAAAATGTACAGATGGATGAGATACAACGTTGCAACGTGGAACGCCGAGGCGAGGGAGAGATCATAGCTGGGGCCGAGGACGAGCGCGACACACAAAGAAAGGGCTCGGGATGATGCGGCGGGTAGGGCGGGGTGAAGAAAGGAGGGCATAGGTGAATCCGCGTCGTGAGGGTAAGAAAGCAGGGAGGAGTATATGCTATCCAATACTAAGGTGGGGAGGAGGGGTAATGGCAATGCAATCAGTGAATGGTAAATGATAACAAAAACCGAAAGGAAGACCAAAGGAGGCTACAATGGAGGGGTAATAGGTCTTGAGGATAATGCGGAATTATTCCATAGGGTTTCAAGGGAATAAGAGATATGGCGAAGCGAGGCAGACAATAGACGTGTGAGGGTATTAAACCTCGAGTGAATTTGGATGGCTTGGATGAGAAGGGAGGGTGGAAGATGAGGAGAGAGGGGGTTACGAGCTCAGTATGGCATTCCTGCCGCAGCGGTCATCCGTGGCGTTTCCGGCTCTGGGGTTGGCGCAACAGGGGGTTGCCAGCGACCTCCTACTTTCCTTTGTGAGGAATACGCCGCCCCCGCCGGAGGCACGTACGGCTGATGTTGCGGTGGTGCGGGCAATTGAAGGGCTTGGGGGGCAACACCAGTGGGCTGGGTGGGGAGCTGCAGGGAGTGAGGAGCAACGCTCGTTGGAGGCTGCTCGTATACCTCGTTCGTCGGCGTTGGGGCTTGCTCGGCTTGGTATTGGGGTTCTTGGATGAAACTCGCGAACTCGCCAAAGCTTTGGTTCCAGTCCAGCGTCGTGGATTGTGTTGACGGAGGACCCGCCAGCGAGGCAAAGGAGTTGCTCGACTCGCCGAAGCTGCCACTTCCATTGGCATAGGAGGCCCCATTCGCATACGACGTCGAGGCATCGTTCTGGAAGGCACCGTCCCCATTCGAATACGACGTCGACTCGCCATTCTGTAAGCCGTTCATCATCATGAATGACTGGACAATGTTATTCTGCTGGTTATACTGCTCGTACTGTTGTAGCTGCTCCGTGCCCATGCTGACTTGGAGCGGTCTGGAGTCGGGGAAGGAGCCGAAATCCATACCAGAGATATTCAGTTGGAAGACGCCGTTTTCGGTGGTGGGATACGCGATGCCTTGCAGTGGCTCGAAGTTCGAGTCGAAGAGGAGGGAGAAGTCTTCGTCGGGATTCCATCCCAATGGCTGCTGGTAGTTAGCTACGGCAGGGAGGGGCACGGTGAGGAAATCTGAGGGCTGGAGAAGGAGAGCGGTTGAGTTCATGGACGTAGATCTGTATAGAATAAGGAATACATACATCATAGCCTGTGATTGCTCCGACACTAAGTTGGAGGGCGTTCGCCTCGTTGTCGCTGTAGGCATTCGCCGCGTCGTCGGTGTTTGGCCACTCGGTAGGAGAGGGAGGTTGCTGAGGTACCCCAGGTTGCGGGGCAACGAGCTGCGGTGGTATAGCGTTCACGGGGGGCGCCGGGTATGCAGAGGGCGTGGCGGCGCGTGAGGCGGACGCGTCGGGGGTTTGACTGTTCGGGAATGTTGAGGGTCCAGCGACTGGGGTAGTCGCGTCGACAGGTGTGGGGGGGGCAGACGAAGAGGAAATCAAGTTCAAGGGACCTGCCGTCGGTAGAGGACGCGCCGCACTTGTAAACAAAGGCTGCTCGGCGGTGGCTGCGGCGGCGCCACGTCTGCCACGGTTGGCTCTCTTGAGGGCGCGCTCACGCTCCTTCTCCTCGAGTTTCTCCTGTCGCAGGCGATCCTTCTCTTCTTTCTTCATGGGCTGAAATCGGTAGCCTGGATAGAGTTCCATATGCTCCACCTTCTTCCGTTCACTTAACTTTTCGTACTCCTGGCGTTCGTCGTCGCTGATGGTCTTCCATCGCGCCGCAATGAGTTTGGAGATGTCAGCCTGTGGCATACGTTTCTGTGTGGGGTCTCGCTTCATCTCCTCCAGGATCTTTTTGAACTCATCCGAGCGAAATAGAATCCACGCATTTGGGGGACGAGGGGGATTGTTCTTGAGGGGGTCGCGTTTGCGAGTGGGAGTTGTACGCACTGTACGGTCTGGGCCCGGCATGAAGTGGATGTAAAGGTAAAGATTGGGAGAGAGGGGTGGGGAGGGGCTGGACGATTCGCTGGGGGTGAAGAACGAACTGTTATGCGGCCTGCACCAAAATGGTTGGTTGTGGGAAGACGCGAAGAATTTCCTATGGCTATGTAGGTCCATGTTTTGAGCGAAGCGTCGGAAAGGTTGGTCAGCAGTGTAGATGTATGCAGTACAGTGTGATTATTTGTGGCATAATAAACGCAATAACAGTGAGAAGATTGTGGATGCAGCGCAGAAGAGAGTTTGGACAGTGTGGAAGTGTCGGGCGGTGCAGGGGGCGCAGTGCAGGCGCGGTAGGTTGGCAGTGGGAATGATTGCTGTAGACTGCAATGATTCTGAGGGAAAAAGAAAGCAAAAGAAAAGCGGAGCTGGAGAGTCTTTAGTAGCATTTCAGAGTGGTAGGAGACGGGGAGGAGATCTACAGAGATTTCACTGCATTTCAGTATATCCGGTTTGGGACACCACTGAGATCGTGGTCAATCTCGTTGTCTCAACTCTCATCACTCCGCTCTTATATCTCCTTATATCCGCCTTATTCCATACCAGGGACATAACAACGCAAGATAAATATAATACATATTATAATTTGTATGTGCTACTTTATTCAACTATTTTTTGCCATTTTTGTGCGTGACGAGGGAGTTGTGCGCGGATTCTGCTCGCAAGGCACTCGAAAGAGGCTATACATAAAGACCAAGTTGTACATAGTATCAGCGCTGTAAGTAGTAAATAATATAGCGATAATGGACAGTTTGTGCAAGAGCCAGGGGCTAAGTGGCTAATTTTGATGTGTCACCGTAGTTTCATAGCATAACTGTGGCTCCAAATGCAGCGATAAGACTAGGTGGGGCCACAGCAGAGCCACAGCTGCACATCGAAAATTAGCTACACAGAAGCCACGTGACTTTTGCACAAACAGTCTAATGCATTCCGCTGTGCCACGAAGCTATTGACTTTTTCACCGGTAGGTACGCGCGCACACGGTCCTTCTTATCACCCCGTATGTATATAAACCCAACTCATTCCTCTAGTCTTTCATCCCCTTCCACAACATGAATGACGACGACTTCGTCACCAAGACTTGAAGCTTAGGTCTGCATCAAGGTTACCGCCTCGAGCAGGGTTTGCTGCGTCCGCGTCCACTGCTTAGTCACTCTGCGAAAGAAAGATGCTTGGTCACGGAAAAAATAACATAGAATTTGTAGGAAAAGAATAATATCAGATTTTCGAGGACATCCTATATCATACAAGTACACGGTATTCTGGTAAACGGACGAATCGACGAGACACAATTACAGTGTGTGGGGGGACTCAAATCAACGAAGACGCAGGAACAGGATCGGAACACGAGTCAAGTCCGTATACATGGATGGAAAGAAACACGTATGGCGAGAAGGAAAGAAAGCAGAGAAACAAATTGAGCATGAGGCATAATGTTATGGCCGACGATAGACCGAAACTATATTGTCCATCAGCATTCGTCAAACAATCAGTATGAACGTACTGACCCGACTCCGATGGGCGACCGGCTTAGTATCCGCCGCCCCCATAACCACCATAGCTTTGCTGTTGTTGTTGACCACCTGCTCATCCGCGTCAGCAATAACTCGATGATCTGTATCAAGTGAGCTTACCTTGGTAGCCAGCACCGCCAGAGCCGCCCCCACTGTAGCCACCACCTTGGTAGCCACCTCCACCGCTATATCCGCCTCCACCTAATTACGGTCAGCATCAGCGCCGCGCGCAGATGTGTTATACCCACCTTGGTAGCCGCCTAACAGAGGGCGTTAACAGTCAACGTCAATTGCATCATGAACAAGGTCACCAACCCTTACCGCCACCATAACCGCCTTGTCCTACAATCAAACAGTGAGCTCCTAAACCACGTCGCTGTAGCCAGCACTTACCTCCTCCACCGCTATATCCTCCACCGCCATATCCACCTCCACCTCCGCCGGAGTATCCTCCACCTCCTCCGCTGTATCCACCTCCACCTCCGCTGTATCCACCGCCTATCAAAGAAGGCACATAAACAAACCGCTCACGCCAGAACGGGCAAAATCGCAAACACATACCTCCTCCGCCTGAAGGCCTTGCGTTGGCCAAGTTGACTTTGATCCTCCTTCCATCGAGCTCGGACTCATGGAGACCACCAATGGCAGCCTCAGCTTCCTGAGTGGTACCAAAGGTGACGAAACCGAAACCGCGCGAACGGCCAGTTTCACGGTCACGCATGACAATGCTCTGAAAAGTGACAAGACACCAGTGTTACCATCACACAGAGCGCTTCGCAACGAGACGGGAGTAAGAACGAGCGTACGTCTAAAACGGTACCGAAAGTACTGAATGCCTGCAGAAAAAGAAAAGCACGGAAAATTCGCGATGGTTATGGGCGGTTCAATATTTCAACGAGAAGTGAGAACGAACTTGGAGGAGTGTATCATCATTGGTGTTCCAACTCAAATTTCTACATGGAAGCAAGGGCATCTATCAGTCACGGAACAAGGCGAGAAAGCAAGATAAGGACAAAAAAAAAAAAATCGGCAAAATCAGCGCGACGATGAAGAAGACGGATGGGATCGATGATGAAAAAGGAGCGGGAGGCAAACGAAAAGGCAACAAGCAGCAGTCAACGATCAACGAGACCAATACAATCGCCAGGCCGACCCGCCCACAAGGAGGCATGCAATATAGTACACGAAACTGACCCAACATAAACTTTGGCCGACATGATAGATGGACAACGATCGCACGGGAACGTATGAAACGAGGATAAGATATACCGAACAGTAGATTCTGAACAGAAAGGAGAAGTAAAAACCCACTAAACGAAGTGAGTGGAGAAAGAGGAAGAGGGTGGTGAAGGAAAAACTACTCGGGTTTGCTGCTTTATATGCGCCTAGGCTGTGAGTTTTCAGACGCCGCTACTCCGCTCCCAGGCCCGTGCACGGACCTCTGAGTCTAAGACCTAGACTCTTGGCTGGCGGCTCCGGCCGCTATATGATCAAGAAGCAAACATAGTCATTTCGACCTATTCTAAGTAATAATGGGGGAAATGTACTGGCGAAAACATGATATGCTAATTATGTAGATAGATGAATGATATATGCAGCCGTGATGCGTCGTATTTGTCAAAGTAAGAGATGAAAGCAAAAGAGAAGAGCTCAAACGGAGAAAGAACATAAAATCGTTCTTCAAATAGAAATAACAAACCAAATAACGTCAAAATCCATACAAGGTCCACCCTCGTATGTTCAGCTCATTTACCCCCCCGTGCCCCTCCCTTCTTGCCCTTCTTGCCCTTCCCCTTAGCGTCTTTCTTATCATCACTGCCAGTAACAGGGATGCTCC
Source organism: Sphaerobolus stellatus SS14 (assembly GCA_000827215.1). Taxonomy (NCBI): domain Eukaryota; kingdom Fungi; phylum Basidiomycota; class Agaricomycetes; order Geastrales; family Sphaerobolaceae; genus Sphaerobolus; species Sphaerobolus stellatus. The sequence continues at coordinate 8,477 of KN837666.1, read as the reverse complement.
GATCCGTCGCACTGTCCCCCGCAACGCTCCCACTATCATTAGTAACAGTTGTCGCACGCGCCTCGTCCTTTGATGTCCGTGGTGAGTTAGATTCGACCTTAGTTGACACAGTCCCGCTGCTCTGTTTTCGACCTACGAATGACAGCGACCTTTGAGCGAATTTCTGAATATTCTGCGACGTCTTGCGAATGCGCTTGTATTTGCCTTCGGGGTCTGGTGTGCCGGCCCGTGAAGGAGGCGTGGCTGTAGGACTGAAGGTCACACTAGTTGGAGAAACCGGCGTTTCGAGCGGCACCTCAGGTTCGGCCTGAGAAGAAGGGAATGCGATCGGTACTGCAGGGGCTTCCGTGGACGGGAATGGTCTGGGGGTTGTTTCAATTTCAGGAACGTGAGCAGCAGGAGCGTGGACAGCTTCATTTTCAGGAGCGTGAACAACTTCATTTTCAGGAGCGTGAGCAGCTGCGGCTTCAGCGTAGGAAAGCGGGCGAGTCTCCTCAGGCTTTTCTTGTTCTGGCACCTGTTCCGTAGATTGCTCTGGCTCAACCGGGTCCTGTCGTGCTGGCTCGGTGACGGGTGCTGGATCGACCTGGGTTTCCTCCTCCTTTGGCAACTCGGCAGACACTGGCCTGGGCGATTCCGTGACGATAATATGCTCAATATCCTCAGGTGCAGTGGACGCTTCCTCCTTTGGCAACTCAGCAGGTACTGGCCTTGGTGATTCCGTGACGACAATGTGCTCAACATCCTTGGGTGCGATGGACTCTTCCTCCGTTGGAGCAGAGAATTGATCAGCGAAAGGATCCTGTTCCTCCAAATTGGGCTGCTCCCACTCGAAAACTTGAGGTTCTGGTGCCTTGACTTCTGGTTCTTCTGGCTTTGTATCCACGTCTGCCACCGCATACCCAGCAACAGCTTCCTTCTGTGATGCATGAACATCAGGTAATTGTGCCTCTTCATCCGCCGAAACCTGGTCAGCCCACATCGATGCGAAGACTCCATTGGCTGTAAGAAGTTCGCGGAAGCTTCCCGACTCGACAATCTGACCTTCTTTCAGGACAAGAATTCTAAAAGGAAATATTAGTATCGATAACGCCAAATTTCCGCCAATCCACGTACATATCCGCATTGGCAATTGTCTATGGCAAAATTAAGGGCATCAGTCAAAATATCTCATCTATACCCGTCAAAGGAACTTACCGACAAGCGGTGGGCTATCGTTAGTGATGAACGACCCCTGATCTATATCACGCATTAGACTTGACAGTTGTAATTCGCACATAAATATATCAATTACCAAGTTCTGAAGAGCCTTTTGGATGTCCTTCTCAGTGGAAGTATCGAGTGCGCTGGTAGCCTCATCGAGCAGAAGAATGGGAGGATTCTTGAGCAGCGTCCGAGCAATAGCCACACGCTGCTTCTCACCCCCGCTCAGACGTACTCCACGTTCGCCGACCTTGGTGTCGTAGCCATCGGGGAAAGTCATGATCCGTTCGTGCATTTGAGCCGCCTGCGCGGCCGCTTCGATCTCGGCTGGTGTCGCTCCAAATTTGCCGTAGCTGGTTTAATATTAATTTGACAATGCTATAAAAAGACCGTAGAAACACTTACCCAATGTTATACCCAATGCTGGAGTTAAACAAAACACTGTCTTGAGGTACAACACCAATAGCCTTGCGCAAAGATTGCTGCGTGACTTCACGGATATCTTGACCATCAATAAGAATCCGTCCTTCGGTGTCCTTCAAATCATAGAAACGGTAGAGCAAGCGCAAGACTGTGCTTTTACCACTTCCACTCTCGCCGACAAGTGCCACAGATGAACCTTTGGGAACTTTGAAGGAGATATTGTTCAAAGCAGTCACACGACCGTCATACGAGAAGCTGACATTTTCTGTTGGAATATAAGATGCGAGGCAATAGCCGACTGAGAACGTGACCTACCGAACTCGATTTCTCCATCGGTAACATGAAGATTAGGGGCATTGGGTTTATCCTTTACCTCCTGTGGTTCCTCCAGTAACTTCATCAAACGTTCAGTATCGACGAGGTTCTGGTTGATAGAACGGTAGATATATCCAAGACTGTTCAAGGGGCCATAGAGCTATAACAGTCGTTAAAAGATGGCTTAAAAGATGCCATGTTTGCACGAACCTGAGCAAGATAGGTAATAAAGACGACGAAATCGCTGCTTCCCATGGGAACACCATCCGAGTTCAGCTTGTGCCTTGTAATCTGCATGGCTACGAGCATACTGCCGACCAAGATACCAAGAGACTACGATAGGAAGGTAAACATTCAATCATGGTTTTGAATGAAAAGGACTCACGAAGATGAAGCTTTGGACGAGGTTGAGCAAGTTCAAGGAGACTAGAAATGGCAGAATTAACATGCGTCCGAATTAAGCAGTATATACCTTACCCATGACTTTGTATTCCAACGCTTGATACTCGCGGATAGCATCCTGGTACCGCTCGCCTTCATGTTCTTCACCACAGAAATATTTAACAGTCTCATAATTGAGCAAGCAGTCGGTATGAATACCACGTGTAATCTATAATAATTACTCGTTATTTGTGGACATGCATGAGAATAAAAGTGTACATACCACGTCGCGGTCATTCATGCGCCTGCGAAGTTTCGTACGCCATGTCGTCAAGATGACCTACATTACAGATCAGTAAAAAAAGAAAGACATATAATTAGAGTATTTACGCTAGCATATACTAGAGAAACGTAAGCAAATCGGTATCTTTGGTCAGAAGTAGAACATACCATAGGCAATCATAACAACCAAGATAAGGACAGCCAACGGCCACCCGAATAAGTAGAAGAAGAATACAAGTGCAATACTGATATCGAGGAAGATAGGACCGATATTGAATAGGAGCAACTATAAGGCCGATTAGGAAGACTCAGCAGTTATAAAAAGGCAGATAATACCTCGAGAATATGATTAATAGATGCTCCTCGATCCAGAATGCGTAAAACCTCTCCGGTCTTACGACGTGTATGGAAGGCCAAAGATAAATTGAGGAGATGGTCAAAGGACAGCTGGGACATCTCTGAACGATAATCAGAAATTGGCCCGCCAAGGTAGTCAATCACACGTACCGCGGTCAGAATACTGCATTACGGGAGCCCATAATGTCTAGGATATTCGTCAGAAAACTGCTTTCGGATAAGATAATTTCACGAACATCGCGGAGAGCCGCAACACCGCCCGGGCTCTGCAGGAATCGCAGAATCACATAGAGAAGGATAGAAGCCCACGGGAGTTCAAATGGACGTCCAGGACCAGGTGTCTCCAATGAGCTCACAATTTTGCCGAGCGTCAAGGGAGTCAAGAGGTTGACAAGGCGGCTGACGAGCAATAGAAGAATGCAAATGGCCTACAAGAATATTGAGATTTGGTGAGTTGGAGTCAAAATTACAACAAGAACTACTAACAGCCAGAATTTGGAGACCCTTGTCCTTCTTTGGCCACAGATACGGAGCCAGTCTTCGTAGGCGTTGAGACACTTCTTTCCAACTAGGGTCCTCGTTTACCTCCTTGCGAGGATTAGGCTTGAGTGGAGCCGGAGGAGCATTGGGTGGAGTGTTAATTTGAGGGTTTGCAGAAGAATGAACTCCCTCGGGAGTGGGACTTTGGGAGCGCGTGATGCTCTGCGGTGTTTGTGGCACAGATGAGAATGTGCCGTATTGTGATGAACCAGCAACCGGGGCACCAAGTAAATTCGTAGAGTCATTAGCTTCCTCTGTGCCAATGCTATGGTCACGAGAAGCAGGGACATAAGAGATTCGGGGGAAATAAAATGCGGAAGCCAATATGGCGAGGGAGAGGGTGCGGAGGGCCACTAAACCAAAGTGAAGGGTATTCGGCAGGTTCCAACGGCTGACTGGAGGGACTCTCGGTTGGGTATCGGTGAAGTTCACGGACAGCGCAAGTAATACCACCTGGGTAATGTCCACCGCAAGGGCAAAAAGCGTCGCGAGTAGTAGACGTGAACGCGTCCAAACTTCAATACCGTTAACGTCTTTCCAGGTTCCTAAAGCCGCCAGGCCAGCAAAGGCGACAAGTCCGAGGACATCCGCCACTTCTATGAGCCGCCACTGTGTGGTCGTGCCCTCCCAAACACCTGTTAGAACTGCGCGAGCAACGACGAGGGCACCGTCGATGAAGAAGGAAGCTGCAATAATTGAAAGGAAAGACAAAATCAGGGCCCTCCTAGGAGTCTTTTTTGTGACTATAACTGAAATGATAGGTGTGTAGTCGTCGTGATCATTGGTGGTTCGTAAGCATGCTATAGACAATGTGGTGAGCAGGGGGATGGCGGGTCCGGTGAGGCGGAGGGTTGCCAACGCCGTCTGGAGCGGCGAGGACGCCATGAATGAGGATGGGAGAGGTCAACAGGCAAGCGTATGGCCTTTGTGTTTTAAGTCAAGACGGAACCCAGGAACTATGTTGCGCTAGCTGATCGGGCCTTGCTATTGGCCACAATCACGCGTTACGCGCGTGGTCTTTATTTTCTGAGAAGAAATCGCACCCGAAATCGTACGCGTATTATCGAGACAGGAAAGCCTGATAGCCTCATGGCCTGTGCATGTATTATTTACTGTACATTATCTCTACACTGCCCGCATCTCCGCATCTTCCTCTTTCTTCGCCAGCCCATGCTTAGAAAGCAACGCATCAATTTCTGCAGGCTTGTATATCTTCGCGTGCGGTTGCTTTGTCGTCTTGTCCAGCGTCAACACGGCGAACTCCACTGTCAACCAGATCAATACACGTTCACCATCAGAAGCCAATTTATATGGAACTTACGCTTCTCGCTCCCAAGCGTCGTACTGTCCATGGTCTTCCCCATGACCCTTACGGCAAGTCCAATAGCTTCCTCTACGGTAATGTCATCTTTGTATTCCTGCTTCAAAAGACTCTGCGCTGTGCCATTGTTGGCTCCTATGCACGTTGCTTTCCATCCAGAATAGTTTCCTGATGGATCCGAGTGGTACAGTTGGAAGTTGTAATGCACATCATAACCAGCGTATAATAACGAAACACCGAATGGGCGCAGACCTGTAACCAAGTGAGTGCTTGAATATAGAGACAATAACTTGCGTACCTCCGTATTGTGTGTAGCCTTGCTTCAAATCGCATAGTCTTTGTGCAAGTTGTTCAACGGGAATGTCCTCATTATAGGAGAACAAGTGGCGTTGTGCCGCCGTTCGGGCATAGTTGACGAGGGAATTAGCATCAGCTGTGATACCAGCAACACCAGCAATGACATTTCTAGGGGGGGAGGATAATGAGCCAGTCACTTCCGGTAGGGCGGAGGAAACCACATACGAGTTCAACAAGAAGATCTTCTCTCCACTACCGCCGTATCCACCCTCCTTAGCGGATGAAAGGTCCAACAGTTTGCCTGTAACTTTCTTTTCTGCTGCAAGGACTACGCCATCCTTAGCCAGGATACCAAGAACGGTACCAGCATGGGAGATGGCTTCACGAGCATATTCAACTGTTTGGAGTTAGAAGTGTTCTGTGTTCTGTGACGCGGTCCTTACTTTGATATAAACGACCTATAGTACATCAAAACAATGTTAAAGGGATGAGAGACAGCACATACCTTCCGGGGAGAAGATGGTTGTACGGCCTAATATGAATTGTTATTTCCACTCTTCCTCTAGCAACTCAAATAACTCACTATCGTAACGGCGGGCCTAAATCATAAGTAAACTCAGTCTGTATTCTTGAGCATCGTTCAGCAAAAGAGACTCACCATGTCGAGGTATTAGTTTAGGGAAAGCAACAAGTGACACTGACGCGTACGACGGTACGCGCGTCAGGCGCCTAACTACCACTGCCACTTTGTCACATTTATGCATCTGCATCTGCACCGTTTTCCGCGTTTTTCTAAGAAGATTTACCACTAGCATCCTTTTAGGGCGTACAATAACGCGCCAGGCTGAAAAAGCGAACACTCGATTTGCATTCCGGCGTCAAAGTATGCTAATTGCGGTTGCCATTAAATGTCCGTCATCCCTACAACTTTGAACACAACTTTGAAAGGTCAGTATATAATATTGTACCGGTAACTATCATATATTACTTACCTAACACTATAGCAGAGGACTTTTTCAGTCAGCAACTTGACACTGGTAGTGCTCCCTCCCATCAGCGTCCCTGTGAAGCTAGCCTCTTAATCTTAAGAGTGGTTCTAATACTCTAGTGTTTGCGTCTGGACAGAGCAGTTAGTACTTTCTTTGAATGAGTGGTATTTTGTCTCACAACTCCTACACTGACCTTGCCAAGATCTGAATCAGGTGGATATCATTCCATTTCATAAATACAATTGGATTGTTATATGCAAATTGATTATTTATAGTGCACTACTGTACCAATATCTCAATACTATAATCATCGAGAGGAACCGATGCACTGAAAATATCGCTTAAAAAGGTATAAGCATGGTAAAAAGTGATAGATAGCATTGAAAGATACTCACATTGAACTAACATTTAGCAAAGGATAAAAGCTACTTACTAATTCTTCAGAACGAAACCCACCGGGAAGCTCAGTAGCTTGGTCTGTAAGAGACTACCACTGTCTAAAAAAGTACGGGTCCAGCATGATCAGTAACCAATATTAATCTGAACATCGAATAACTCCCTCTCGTCCTGTATCGTCTCTTCAAGTACTTCTCCGGGCCATATTAGCACATAAAGCAACTTCGAGCCTCAAGCTCGACTTTAATGCCGGGGTCAAATCTTCAACAAGTTGCTTATCAGTCCATGATAGCGTGCTGGAGAACGACCACAGTGCACGGTTTTATGACTCAAGAGAGAAAGGAATATGGAGAAAAAGCTGGACCCACCTCTGAAGTAAGTAATAGACACCGATACGACAAGAATGCGATTTGCTTTATCTAAAGAACGTTAATGAAAAAAATGACAGAAAGCGTCAAAAAAGACTTATATTGAAGGGAAAGCCTGTAGCGAGAAATGAAAGCTAGAAGGAAAGGTCATAAAAACTTGGAATAAAAGCCCTCAGAAAGAGGCAATTATCATCTAAAAAAAAGGATGGGTCCAGTCAGTTACTGACATATGAACATTTAGATAATAAGTCCCCATTCCCTGCCACCTCGCCGTTTTCCCCGATGCAAGCAATGGAGACTAAAGCGCGGCATCGTGCCAGGTGTCCAGCCTGTGCAACCGACTCCGGTATGACAAACCTTCGGCGCATGCCTGGATGTTGCAGCCATGTTGCATCCGATTTCCTCAATACGGGATGGACGGAGACAAGTATGGCTGCGTAAACAGAGCCAGAAATAATGTGTCAAAGACGGGAGTAAGGTTCCCCATTCTGTCATTGCAGCGCAATTGCTTGACATCGCCCCGGAGAACGACCAAAACAACGCAATGCATGGGATATGGAGAGGGAAGGAATGAAAGCGGGAAAGAATCTGGATCCACCTATTTAAAGTCATATACACCAACGCGAATGCGAGTTGCCGGAAGCCTTTATTGAAGGAATATTAATCCTAAAAGATAAAAGCGTCGAAAATCACATTCAAGTTGAAGCGAAATGAAAACTATCAGGGAAGGCTGTACTACGTCACGAAGAACTTGAAGACAAAGACAGAGAATACCATCTTAAAAATTGAAGAGTCCAGTCAGTATATATATATAATTAATAGGCTCCCATTCCCTACCACCTCGCCATTTTCCCCGATGCAAGCAATGGAGACTGAAGCCCGACTTGGATATCCTGGCTCTAGCCTGGGCGACCGACTCCCGTATGAACTTTCGTCGCATGCCTGGATGTTGCAGCCACGCTACATTCAATGTTAAAAACATCAGACACAAGCGCGGCTGCGTAAACAGAGCCAGAAATAATACGACGAACCCGGTGGTAGGGTCACGCATTCTGTCATTGCGGCGCAATTGCTTGATATCGTCTAGAGAACGACCAAGACAATGCAGTGCATGAGGGGATGGGAAGAGGTAAGGAATGGGAGAAAGAAAAAAGCTGGACCCACCTAGATGAGAACCCGCAGAGGGGAACGGCTTGCAACGAGAGACACCGGTACCGACGGACTTGAAAGATACAATGAAAGAACTTAGACTAATGACTAGCCAAGCGTCGAAAGATATTACAATTAAAAAGAATCATCGAAACACCAGAGCCGACGAGGAAGGGTAGGAGAAAGGGAGGGATAGAAACTAAGTATTAGAGATGGTGGTGGTAAGAGGTCAAAGAGCGTTGCCCTCTCCTCCCTGCGCCCCCGCTCCCTTATTTACTCGTTTCCAAGGGTCCCTCCTCGCGTACGTCTGAACTTGGATTTTATGTTATAAGCATTCAAATATTCAAGAATTATGGTGTGAGGACTCTGAGGGCCTGTAATATTTTGCGTCCGGTGGGAGCAACTTGGTCAGGATTCTGCTTCCGCTCGACGACGGATTATTAATAAATCATTTGA
>KN837654.1:7687-19659 GCA_000827215.1 Sphaerobolus stellatus SS14 | reverse complement strand
ATGGAGGCTTTCGGTCACCAGTTTACGCCCAGCCCCAACCACTTCGCTGACTTGGACAAATCATAGATCATTTGAAAGAGATATACCAGGAGAGGTCAGGGAAATTCTCTTATTACAGCAAAGAGCTTAGGTGAGTCTACAAATTGATGATCTTTTGCCAGCTTTTCTCACTTGCATGGGTAAATTTCACTTTCTTTCTACATTTTATTCTTATTCTCGATTTTTTTTTGGTCTATACTCGAATCTTTCATGCATATTAGGTATTATTACACAATACATTATCTTTGAACACAGGAATATCATGGTGTGGGTGAGATGTAAGGTTCAACTTAAGATTGGCAGGCAATGGTATTGCGCACTTTAGCTTTCAGGCCTCAAATATACATCTGGATTTTCAATTCAATCATAAAGTCTGAGTTTCCTGATGAATGGACTGAAAACCATGAAGCCTATGCTAATACTGGGGTAATTATTTATATCTTTGTATGTCTTAATTTTTTGACACTTCAGTAGTGCATTGACTGTTCTCTGCAATCCAATGGATTTGATTGTGGAATTTTTACTATCTTTTTTGCACAGGAGTTCCTCACTGGAAGAGTCATCCAGAAAGACCTTAAGTTCCATATTAATGGGGCCTAGGTGAATCCTACAATTTTGTCATTCAATTGCAGCAACTCTTGGTTATCACTCACAGAGTCTCTGCGAGGTATTACATTATGGAGCCTGCGATGAATTCCCTGCCAGTCAATGCTAATGCAGGGCTTGCATTTAAAGTCAAGCACTGGATACCTGATCATACCTTGGGTATTGCTCCACTCCAATTATGGCCCCTTCACATGGTGACTACTCCAACACTAAACCCTCCTGGTCTCACCAGCAACCCCAATCCATTCCTCAGAAACAAGTCATCACTATGAGTTTCCTGCAGTAAGTACAATTTGATCTCTAACAAGTACTATCGCTGGACAGGTTCTTGCCGCGGCAATATCCTGTCTGTAGGCTTGAATAAGGATGAGTTCACGTTGGGTTCTTAAGATAAATCAAAGGTCACTAAGAAATCTTTGATTCCTCTTAAGAATGCCAAGTGATAATCGTTGATGCTGAAGTGGTAGACAGGATATTGCCGTGACAAGAACCTGACCAGCGATAGTATAGTCTTCACTGAAAATTGAATAGGTGTATACACCTTCTCCTCCTCCCAAACCCTAGCGATTTTATAATAGCCCCCTACCACATAGTTATATATGTAATAGACTGATGAAATATTATGGATTTACTATAAAAATTTTATATATTACTCTATGATATATCATTTGGGACTGGAGAGAAATTCTTTAAGGTAAGCATACAGCTGAAATGAATATTTATTGATTAAACAAAATTGCATGCATTTATTACGGCTTGAAAGCGTTCAAGTCATGACGCGGTCTATGCGAATACGGCTATGAGCCCGACGGTGCTATTGTAGTTCCAGGCATCACAGCGCCGTGATTCGCTGCGAACCATCATATTACGTGAAGAAGAGGTGCCAGACTGCATCGATAAGCAAAATGGTCAAGACGGCGTTCACGGGACGTAATAATCACAATGACAGCTTTGCCAACGCCATTGCATTGGCAAAAGGAAGATTAGCTTTGTGTGTTATACCTTGAGATTCCTGAATGCGTCGCAGTCCATGCGAATACGGCTATGAGCCCGACGGTTCTATTGTGGCTCCAGGCTTCACAGCGCCGTCTCGTCGCTGACCATACTATGGCAGTGTTCTCGTGCTATGTTCTCAGACACACCTCCTGTGTACTCCTTCAGTGCAATACGGCTAAGCTCGTTACACCTTGTCTGCGGAATCTACGCCACTCATACTGAAACACCTTCGCCGGAACGTACATCCGTATACCTCCCACTGGAAGAAGTTCGTCTCCATCTCTCACACTGTCGTAATAGCGCACATCTAGTTCAGGAAGAATAGCTTCAAGGATACATATAGGCCGGACATCAGGCTCTCGTGCTTGGTACGTACGCTAGTTCACAAACTTGTGCCTTTTCGCTCTAAATAATTAATATAGAGTATCATCTTCACGCATAAATTCATTATATCACGCCAACCCCCTCGTGTCGATAGCTTTATCCATACTGGTGGTTTCACTGGGTACTTCACGCTTGTGGCTCAAGACCCTGCCAGCTGGCCAATTTCTCGCCGTTACACCGCACACAGCCCGGTGGTCGATTTATTTGCCGCATAGAACTTCCTTAGAGCACATCGATTGCCATCTATAGGGATATCGTTCCTTCCCGGATGCTCCACATCTTCCGCCCACGGGCGCTTATCAACACATCATGTCGCTCTCCTGCGATACGACGCATAGCTATGTCGCCACATCTTCTTTGACAACAATCCTCATTGGTATGCGCACGTCGTCCTTCAGTATAACAGGTTACAGCTTTGCTCAATAACAACCTGGCCCTCAGTGAACATGCAGCCTCGAAGACACGATGACGACTGATAACTACTGCATAATGACAAGTACTGTTGGTTGACCAATTGCCAGGCTTTTGCAATTATATTGTGTGCTTTCCTTTACAAGATATTATGGCAGAACAGGAATGAAGGTGCTGTATCCTACAACGTGAGTACAGGCACTACGTTCGTGAAGTTGCGTTCACTAATGCCACATGTTACTTTAGAAGGTCCCTCAGCATGCTTATTGCGTTGCACACACGCTGCTCTTCGCCCCATATTTCCTTTACAACGCTTTCTTGTCAAGCTCGATGTTCCGTTCCTGGTCGTGTACTACACTAAACCATCGCGTCCTATGATTGCACACTGCTTCGACATCTTGAACTTCATGTTTGGCTGACGTATGCTTCGGATATACCTTGTCAAGAATATTATTCGGGACAGGAATGTTTTCAGACGTGAGTCCGGGAACTTTTGGTACGTTGCCAACTGTATACATGTAGCTCTTCCCCTTATTTTATGTTTAGATTGCGATACGCTTCGGAACATCTTATTATACATCTCGCCTAGTCGCTCTCCGGAAGCCAACGTGCAGGACACCTCAAGCATGGAATAGAATCGTATTGGCTTCAGGTTATAGCAAGTTTATCAATGGCATTCGGATTGCAATCTTTCGTCCAAAATCCGCTCTGATCGATGTCTACGTGAAGCCTCCGGAGAACCAGCCATGGCTAAATTAGTTGGATGTTATTATGCAGGATCCGAGTTCTTCATTTGGCTGCGGAGCTCGCGATCACGTACCGACTGGAATTCAGTCAAACTGTCTTCCCGTTCCAACGTCGCACTTTTCCCTCATTACAGATCCCAACTCTCTACACTGGCGATGTTCTTGCAGAAACCTTCATCGATGCGCCCAACGTCAAGTCCTTGGAGATCGTCTGCGACACCTGGTCGGATTTGACAGGGCTGACTGCCGACACCCTCCGCTCGCTGATAATGCTCTTCATTCAGCCAGGCACCCATCGCACATTGACCCCGGCGAATTTTTCCGTCTTCATGTCCTGTATTCCCCTGCGATATCTTAATTGGAAAGGGTATGGTAACCGATAGATACCTCCAGCCAATGATGGAAATCAATATTAAAAAATGCCAAAATTCTCAATTTGCGGCAATACCCATATCACAGCATCCAAATACCAGCCATCTTGGACCCAACGAGCGTTACTGTCTTGATATTAAGCTGCCGCCACAGACCACGCACTCCCAATTCTTTCCTCCAGTTGGATTGCCTTCCCAACTTGGAAGTCATGCGCATGACAACGACGTCCCAAATTCAATGCATGATTTGCGAAGTAAATCGATCAAACTCAAATATTTGGAGGTTAAACAGGCCTCAATATATACGGATTTTATCACCTTATTGTTCATTCCAAGTTTGGAATATCTTGTTATGCACCAAAGTGGAGTTTACTGCACTGCGGAACTCGAAGTAGCCTTGTGCGAGACTACAGTGGTCGTCCCACCAAAGGAAGATTTCGAGATTTATATAGTCATTATCAAGCATGGATGGTTGCGTCCGAGTCCTCTGGGAAGCAGTGATATATATTGTTTGCTAAATAAGCACAGAAAGCCTAGTCTTATTACAGAGCATGAAATGGTCGACGTGAGTAAGTATTTATTCTAATATTTGACTGCTTCCTTGGCTGATATGTACAAGGATGGGTAACCATGATGAAAAAACATCTGTGACAGCGTACGAGTAGTACCATTTGGTATACCTTTTCAAATACTTACGATGTGTGAGTTTTTAGTTGGTTTTTAGCTCTCCATCCGAGAGAAATTTGCGATGCATACAGAAATAATCACATTATGAATAGTCATGGACTGTAGTCTCTTAATTAAATAATTGATATTTTATCATCCATATAGTCATCGCGGAATAAATATTAGTGAAGCCTTCTCATTGACGGAAGTATCCGGTACCGTGTGACTCCGTGACGTGACACGAATGTTCTTCTCCCGCCAACATGCACTATCCGCGATACCGCTGCAGCAGCCTTGGATACCTCCATTCCTACGCTGAAGAACGAGCATTTGTGCTTAAACGAATTTACTTAGCCACTGATGAGGTCAAAAGGGTTGTCCAACCGTTTGAACTGGCTCGGTATGTACGCTGTGTCGTTCTGTTTCCTGGATCGTCGTTCTGACTCTTTTCTTTGCATACTATTTCATATAGGAGCCCATTTTGACTCTTTATCTCCTCTAGTATCTTTTATCTTATGTGTTTGGTTCCCGTAAAGGTCCACTGAAGGAGTGCCGTGTCCTGCTGGTAGCGCTGTATTATGGCAAGGTACGTCCATCTGCTCAATATTCCCATTTATTTGCTCATTTATGCCATAAAATAACCTATTCGATACATACTTGACACACAAACCTTTGCCCTAATAGGACTGTTTACGGTACATCGCCGGAATACCTTCGTCGTACTACTGTACCACCCCTGACCCCTATGCGCGATTCGGACCCTATTTCTCCTATTTGGTAGTTGTGGAAGATCATCGCATAGACGTATATCATATGTATGCAGCTATGGATTATTTCGTGAGATAGATTATTCACCTATATTCGCAGCCATACCACAATTTCGCCTCAGCATACCAGACGCCTCGACCCGTCCACTACCCAAGTTACGACAACGGCTAGCGTTTTTTGTTGTCTTCCCTTCCGCTCTGAGGGACGATATAACCTCTTGGAACTCGCCGTGAGCTTGTCAGGTATGTCTTGCATCTGCTCTTCCAGTTACTTCCTAATATGTTGACGCACATTGATTCAGCACGCTTATCTTGTTTCACACGCGCTGTATTCGTAACGGATCAGTATTTATCTCACATAATTGCTCTCTGTGACCCAGTGCGCCGGAGACTAGTCGTAGATCTGGCTGAGCTCCTACTCATCCATGGGCGCTTAGAGCTTAGCCGTCCAACCTTCGAGTTCACCTTGCGGTATACAGCCCATAACGATCTCGCTACATTTCCGCGGAGGATCATCCTTAATGGTCCATTCACGCTCTTCTGTCCCTCAATATTGGACCTCATTATTCGACAGCGACATAGTATCATGTCAACCCGCGAAGCTCGATTTCACCTCTATCGTTTATAACGTCCAGGCAACCGATAATATCATCGTTGGACGATTTCTATGTTGTTTGCTATGTTGTTTACTGTGATGTTTGCTATGATGTACCCATCCTCTATATACCGCTTCTCTGAAGATAGTTCTTGAAGGAAGTCAACAGCACAGGGACGCCTAACAGGTGAAATGGCACGGACTCTGGCACTTATATTATGATACTGATATGAGTCTTTTTGCGTAGGATACTCTTCTACCAACTGTCTCAAGCTTTCGTAGTCTCCATACTCTTGTTGCTGCCGGTTATCGCGCGTTCAGACCGTTGGGAACCCTACACCACCCGACCATGGCGGCTGATGGATGGATCTGCTCAAGCACCGTCAATCAGCATAATCAGGGATGTTCATTTCATTGCTGTCCTATCTTTCACGTCAGATCCAATAGCGACACGAAGAACTCATAGGAACTAGGGTCGGAAGTCATACACGCCTTCCAGAAGCATACGAACAAAAATTTGTTACCATATACGTAGCGGGATATATTATTCCATAATAGACCCGATAGATATGGTAATCATCGAAATAGATCCACCGGGTATCGCGTCATCCGAAGCTCAAATATCCGAACTCGTTCACGGATTAAGGTTCGGGCTTCGTCATACTCGTAAACCGCCACTGATGTCCACCATTACATTCAAACCTGTTCACATGCTATCATTCCCAACTTAGCAGATGATTTCATTGGCGTGTCATGCATCTATAACACCCGTGATGGATGCAACACTTATAAACCGATCCTACGAAGAGCCCTGGTTTCAACTGAACCCCATCTACTCCAGGCGTAGTTCGTACAGATGTACACCTCGCGTTCTCCGTTGCTTCTAAAGGGTAGCTCTAGTTATATCGCGTCAGGCTGTCTAAACTGTACATCCATGCTGCCGTTGAGGACACGGCGTGCTGCAATCTTCTCCCCACTTTCATCCTGAAATATTGACAACTATTACGAAAAGCGTGGATGACGATTAGCGGCTTAATCTTCGCCATGCGTGCAATCGCCGTCCTTGATGACAGTCCTCGTCTCAACTTCTGAGATCGGATTCACCTCCATGGCTCATAACATCCCACAGTACTTATGCGATTCGGACTATTTCCAGAACATTCCATCGAAGAAGATAAACGACTTCATGAAGAAAACTGACTGGTGAGAGGGGAAGGACTCTGCCATTTATATCACTATACTGATACTTCCCTTTGCGCAGTATATTCCCTTTACCGATATTTGATCGGTCAACAAATTCGGTCTGTCTCCGAACGCTCCGCACCAGTGACCGTCTTTCCAACGATGATTTATGGATGAACGTTCCTATAAATATGTGAACAAGAATCGCAAGTCGTACACGCGTCAAGTCAACAATTTACCATATATAATGAGGTATATTATTCCACAATAGAAACAGTATATATACTGACCACAAAAATACAAGCTAGACACACGAGATACTTCTTCATTCGAAGCTCAAATATCCGAATTAATGCGCGAAATAGAGTGTTGGATTCATAATCATAAACCGTTACTGATGTCCAGCGTTCCAGTCGAATTTAGTTCACATGTGGTCGGATCATCGTGGCATGCATTAATACCAACCGCGAAGGGACAATATTCATAAATCAATTCCACAGAGGTCTTGAGTTTATTGGAATCTTTTCAACGTTTGGAATCCCATAGATTCCAGGAAAATTCGCATGAGGGCTGTGTGGTTTCCGAATGCTTCGACGTCTGCTATTTTGTTGGGAGATCGTTTTGGGCACGATTCACGAATGTGTCGCCCGAGGCTATCTCGCCTGGCGTATCTCTTATGGCAATGCGGACACTGCGTCTGTTCGTTGCCTTCAGCTGCAAGCTCCACCCTACTTGCGTCCTTCAAGATTGGCTCAAATCCTTCAGGGCATATTGGCGTCCCGTAGCGGAACTCGTGAACCACATGCTTCCAAAAGTGGTCGACAGGCCGGGTGGTATGTTGCCCACAATACGTGCAGTCACCTTTGTTGTCGACAATCCTCCTCTCACCTACTGGCATTGCTTCTGGAGTATCCTGTTCTTCCAAGATTTGTTTCGAACTTGAAGCCTGGTGGGCGGATCCGAAAGTCTTGCTCCTATCACATCCCTTCGGTAAAATAGGCCGATAATTGAAGGAGATGTTATTGGTTTGCCGACGTTCCGGGTTCGCCCTGGGAAATGGCGGATGGTTCTCCGCTGTCCCATTATAATTCGTCGCAGGCTGCGGAGCCACATAATATGGCTGCATATCAGTCTGCGACTCTCGATTTATAATTCGGACGGTGGTGTCATAGCTAGCCATCGCGACAATCCTGAATACGTATCCTTAATTGAACTGAATAATAGACTCACTTGTATGGACCACCGTCATAGTTGATAAAGTAGGGTTCTTCCTGTACATATGAACTCTGAAATCTATCATATTGATGAGAATAGGCAATAGAAATAAATTTCGACGAAAGACACACTGAGTCACAGAGGAAACATCCACATGATGCATCGCAATAGGCGTCGTCTTCCTGATAGCAAGGTCAAGGTCAGGGATTGGATCACTTCGATAATCAGTTAGCAAGCGCTATGTACAATAAATCGATAAAAGTATATACTTACAAAAGATGCATAATGGACTGACGTATATCTCCCATAGTGAGGCCCGAGCGCAAATGTATGGCATCGTCTCCGATACTGCCGCAGAATGTCGAAACAATGTTATAAAATGTCCAAAATGATGAGAATATTGAAAGACATACAGGCGACAGTTAGGAGTTGTAATCCTCTCTACGAAATAATGTCCATCTTGTTCAGGATGATTGGACCTGACATGGGTGTAAACTCACCACTCGAGTATATATGAGTTGCACCTACTGGATCGAGTTGTGTAGAGGAGTGGGATACGGAGCAAACCTAGCGTTGCGACTCTTCAAGGGCATTGTAGTCGAAAAATAGGTGGGAGGGTTTGGGCGAGGATGTCAGGGGATGACGGCTGAAGTGACCGCGATGTTAGCAAACTCGCCCTAATATACGATTGACTAGTACCGCGCGTTCTGGTGCGGGCATTCCTGATTGTGCCAACTTGCCCAGCTTTTTCACAGGATGTGCCAGGGTATCGCCATGCATTGTCCTCATGTCTTTGGCACGGTGATGGGGTCCTTCCCGTTATGGTTAGGAAGGGAGTACGTATACCTGGAGATTCTTCTCAGCGCTCCCATTCCAGTAAATCTAGACAGGAGTTACGTATCATGTTTTCCATGCTGTGCTGCTGGCTCCAGCTCCACTACAATGGCAATTCGTTTGATACGATAATAAGCTGGGTTAGAGGAGAGTTAAGAATAATTCCAGATTTCCGATACTGCAGCACTCATCCTAGAACATATGGTTCGAACCATCGTCATTAAACACCCTTGCGGCGATTCAGAATGGAAGTATAAAAATCGTAAATCCTTGTATCAAAAAGACTCGGAGATATAAGCTTAATGCCCGAGGAGTGACTGGAACTTGTCCCGGAGCCTGAGTAATTACGTGTCCCTTGTACAGCTGTGGTGGCATGTAGTATGCGCAGCCAGCCTCAGCCATTGTTTCTCCTAATTACCAATTACTTGTCGTATGTACCCCCTTTGTATGTTAGGAGACCGCTCAACTAGATTGATCGAAAATGGGCGGCGTACTATATCAGCAAAGTGTGCCACGTGCGCTAAACTCCCCAAAGTGCTAGGTAGCACTAGGTAGGATACCTAAGTACGGAGTCACTAGGAGTCGGCATATAGACTACATAGCCCTACATACTACCGCCTATCACTCCTAGCACAGGCGCTAAAACGGATTCTGTGTCAACTTTCCTGATGCTAGGCGAACCCCGATTGATGAAAAACCAAGCATAAATGTGCAATAAAAGGAGGGGGACGTACAATTTATCGACGACTCTTATCTCTTTAACAACAGTAAATTCTTACCGTCGAGCTATTCGTTGGCCAGAGTTGAGAACAGGCTACCAGTGACCACGTTGAAACGAGACCTGTGTCGCACAAAATGGGAGGAAACTGAGCACACAGTGCAAGGTATATATAGCACTAATCCTTTTTGGACTCGCTCCTGCGTATTTCGAAATTACCCCCGTAAATACCGGGAAACGTGAATTCGACGGTACAAACCTTTTCTTTTTACTCCACTCGCGGTTTTTTCTTTCTTTTCTTTTGTGTAATCGCAAGTCGAAGAGATCGAAGAAAATTTATCGTTGGTGAAGGGCTAGCTCCAGTTGAAACTACAATTAAGACAGAAATCATTGCAAACATGCTACTTAAGGGAGAACGTTTTAAAATTTATAGAAAGATGATCCGGCCCGGACTTGAACCGACGACCTTCTGCGTGTTAAGCAGACGTTCCACCAACTGAACTACCGAACCTTCATAACATGTAGTCGCCTGAGAAGTAATTATACACCCTTTATGTGTAAATGCCTTTGCACAACATTTCACAACTACTACAGTTGTCCCTTGTCCTCTATAACATGTACGTAAACATTGATATCAACGAGGCTGTTAAATAAGATCATCCCATATGAAGCACGCCAAGTTAATTTCGATTTAAGTCTACCTTGAAATATTGAAGACTAATAGACGAAAGGGAGCATCTCATTATCAGATAAGTGCACTCAGTTTGAAGTCTAAGGTACGATCCTTCCACTCTGGCTGACGGGGCAGCAGTGACATGGATCCGGACCCCGATGCACTAGCCAAGTCATCCTTTATTTCCCCCACGAACCACCACAGAATTGAAGGTCAAAACTCTAGTCGTATCTCCCTCCAGGGAGAGCAACGACTATCACAAGTATGGTAGCTAGCATATTCTGAGTGCTCGATGACGATTGGCATGTCTGCGGTTTAGATACGAGGGTGCCAGCATCGACACAGTTTGAGGGGTTCGATCGACTAGAGTAGGTAGGAAGAATGAAGATGCAACGAAAGAGTATCCTGCGAAGAGAAAGTGAGATATTAGCAAACATAACCTCACGCTCAGTATCTCGTATGATACATTATCTTGATCCCCTATCCACAATGGTATCTCCACATAGAAAGCCTTAAGAGACGCAGGACATAACTATGGAAGAGCTCCAGATGTTCCATCAACGGTACGGATGGTTATGGTGTGATTATCGCCCTTTCTACTACGGGCGCTTATCACGCAAACCCTGTTGTCGCTGTTCTGCGATAGAATGTGTAATGATCTTGCTAGGTCTTCTTTGACAATGATCTTTCGTGGTATGCTCACGTCAGCCTTCCGAACGCTATCCCACGACTTTCCTCGATTACGACTTGGTGAACGTTGAGCCCGGAACCTCGAGGAGCTTTGAGGACGTCGAAGATTAGGTAGCAAAGAATATTCCTGATAAATAGATGGCGATCGAGACTCTCCTGGAGGGTTGTATAAAGTGATGACATCAACCACTGGCCTGAGCTTTAGGGATCGCCGAAGACCTGAGCTGCCGGGAAGGTTTGATCCGCAAGCGTCGCTGGACCAGCATGGATTTGGGCGTCCTTGAAGCTTGAAGCTTGATATCCCATATAGAATGAACACAGAAATGAAGATCATAGATCTCGTTCGGATTGCGCATTCATTTAAGCGCGTCAGGTTGCGGATAGGTAGTGCGATTAAGATGGAATGGCACCTCGTCCTGGCCTAGCTGACGGACGGCGCGATTGACAATTCAACTGAAAAGATGTGATATAATGAAAGCATTCCCACCGAAAATGATCTGTGGTTGATGTAACAACAGAAAGTCGGCAATGTAAGGACTAGCAGACATACTAAGGAAGAGAGCCTAATGTCCAACTTGTCTATCTCCAGCACACAGCCCATCCCAGAGTTACGTTATGTTACAGGCATATTGTATAACAAGATATAGATGAGCCTGTAATGGGTATTTTGTTAAACGGGTCATCGCCATTGTCGGAAATGTACGCGGAAAGTGCGAAGGTCGAAAATGAAATGAGGATGTGGAGAGGGTGCGTGATGCCTAGCGAGGCATGCGCGTATGTTGCCGTCCAAACAGATCAGCGGCTTGTCCTGCGCTAATAGCAGCAAGGAGTAATGCTGGCTTGACTCGGCCAGTGCGAGGGTTACGACATGTATATTGTAGACAAGAGAACTATAGCTAGCGTCTATACATTGATCTATACTATGGTGTTTGGTGTTGTTTGTATTTATGTTCTCCTGAAGCGTGTATCTTAACATATTTGTCTGACTGTGGCTTCCGATGGGTGCGTTAGGGTGACCGGCGTTGAGAGCCTCAGCTTTCGGTTGGCAGTCCTCGGGAGAAGCAAGGCACGCCACTCCA
>KN837650.1:0-18751 GCA_000827215.1 Sphaerobolus stellatus SS14 | reverse complement strand
GTCATCTTTGACATCTTGAGGTTCCTCCTTCAGCTCAAGGGTCATGCTTTCGAATGTTCCTGAGAAAGTAACTGTAAGGGTTACCCATCGTTTTCAAATAATGATTAATTACAAACCTAATGAATGAGCGGCTGCCTTCGGGGATTCTTCAATCACAATGGGATGTATAGCAGAAGTCGTGTCTCCTACAGAGTTCAGTGAGCGCGAAAGCTTGTCATATAATCAACGCACGAAATTCAATACTCACTTCCTACATTAACCATAAGCCTTGACCTGCTCCTTTTGAGGAAGCTCATATCACGAATGCATGGATGGACGATATCCTTAATAATTGGGTAGATGAAACCCGGCGATGCCTGTAGAGGAAAAGGCAATGGATAGGATGTATCATAAGAAGGCACGCTAGCAAGAGATGCCCTTGATGCAGCATACGCCCAAGTGTAGTCGTATTCAACGTCTGTATGGAATGGCCTTTGCGACACGGGAACTGTTGTAGAACAATAAGTAAATTATTTATTGAAGGTTATCACATGGGACTTGCAAGGGCGACGACGATACTTAATGAGTGCTAGTTCAATTCTCGCTTGATTGATCTTCTCCGCAACCAACTTGTTTCCGATCTCGAGTGTAATGTCTTCGACGGCAATGATAGGTAAATCGTTGCAAGAGTCGATGCCATCAATGAACCCGGTCATTTGGACAGGACTGTAAAGCTTAGGTGTAGGTGGCTGAACAGGCCACCTCTTATTCGCCACCATGGCTCCACTGGAAGTATATTAGTAAGCTAAATATTAACATTAATAATAGAAAGACATACACAACAGCCAAGACGTTGTAATGCTCTCCAACGAAACCCATGCCATTTACGAAGATAAGCTTGGTACCGTTCGCTAGTTCCTCCGTTTCTTGGAATATATAACCGGATATGACTACACGTGGTTGAAAGCATCCTAACATAATGGCGCTGATTGAGCGATGGTAATGGAAAATGTGAATGGCTTCGATTTGCATCCGAGTGCGATCAGACATGTAGAACTTGCCAAAGACAAAGGCCATTGCACCCTCAGGTAACGCCCGCTCTTGCACCGGCTGGTAAACACGTATGTCAGCTAGTATATCGCCGCCGTTGGTGTGTATATTCGCTTTGTAGTGCAGATAGTACCCAACATCGGATGGTTGGTTAGGGTAAGGAGGTTGTCGCCATGAATCCTTGAGTTGAAAATTTCCCCATATTTGGGTGAACGACATGATGAAGCAGACGTGATGTGATGTAATGAAGTAGGTAAAGGGATTTCAGTTTCGTTGCACCAAAAGTTTCCCCTGTATTTAAGCTTTGTCTTATTTTAATATTTTGTGTCAAAATTATGATTATTACTCATTACCTGCTCGATGTTCGCAATTTGTAAGTACAATGTTTATCCGGTCCCGTGTTTTTGCAGCTTAAGTTACTTATTAATAATCATAATAAGGCAGCTAATCGGGTTTGTAATCAGTACTTGTCCCATATATGAAAAATAGGACCACGGGACCTCAGTAAGCTGTCGGAGATGATTCTTGAATGAATCACCTATGATTCTTGAATGAATCACCTCTGATTCTTGAATGAGTCGAGCGTGATTCATGAGTGAACCACTTAAACACAATCCAGCTCGGCTTTACAGTCATGTCTCAAGAATGTCAGCAGACGACGATTAAGTGCCAAAAGTTGTGCTTTTATTAAGTAAAATGCGGAAAATAGGACATCGGGGTACAATGCGTAACATACAGACATATCATCAAGTGATTATTCGAGTTAGATGTTAGGAATGACTATGATGATTGAGCAGGCGATGGTATGTTGAATTCTACCAAATATTGCTTGTGAAGGAACTGTTTCAAAAATGGTTAGACGTGCAAGTGATTAGAGCAATATATTACGCACATCGTGAAATGCAAGGCAATTGATGTAAAAGAAGAATCTTCTGTTCAATGCGGAGTTTTTCTTGCATCGCTCAACTGCGAGAGCCCGAATTAGGGTCTTAAAGTGTAGGAATATTTGCCACACTTCAGCATCGATGTCTTCATCCGAAATGTTTGAGAGTAACTTCTCGTCGAATTTCATACCCTTTACTCCTTCGGAAGTGTGCATACGTTGCGGCGAAGCGTTGCGGTGTTTATCTGGTGAATAACGACCTGCGTTCTCGTTGCTGGTGTTTGCACCCATAGGAACGTGGTTGTCGCCGTCTACTTGCATCGCAGTTGCGTTTAACATGTTGTACAGGTCATTCCTGTGCATATCCATGTTCTGCTTATCTGCCACGAAATCTTGAGCTAAAGGATACGGCGCTGCGATGCTGGCCACATTCACAGACCCATCATTAATCAATGTTGAAGTGGGAGGTTCCTTTTGAAATGGTGCAGGTGATCTTTGGATATTTCGAGGTGTGTCATTGCGAAGTGGAACATTTGAAAATTGCGTTAGGAAACGTTCGTTGAAAGCTAATGGTCGTCGTAAGTGGCAAGACAATGTAGTGAATTATTACATTTTCCACATACCATGCAGTTCATGTTTACGCTTGCTAATAGCAAGAAGGATGTCCTGTGCTGTTGTCGTACGTTGATCAGCAATAATTGTTGCAGGGGTCAGTTGGTGGCTTCTAGCATTGAAGTCTGCTTACACCGTTAAACTTCACTGATAAGGGTATGCAGTTAGTTTGATCACTTACTGATGTCGCTATTATTTTTTGGTGCCTTAGAAGTTTGAGATGAATGATACATATCCACGTATATTGAGCGACCGTTTGCTCTGTACGTGGGTGGAAGAGAGGGGAAAAGGTGTGAAATATGTGACCATATTTCCGGAAACATCAAGGAAGCTTAGGCTGACAGTTGGTACAGATACACCAATGATCGATGAAAAGGTATAAATACACTTGCCCAGGGGCAGCCAGGAGGCAGATGCAATGGAAGCTATTATGCGAGGCACAGGGTTAAAGTTCAATATGTCATGGGCGCAGCCTGAGAAAGGTAACAGTGGTTTACTCATTGCCCCGTATTATTACTTTATCTAATTGATGAGCATGTAGATGTTCCTTCACCATGTAGCACAATAATGCAGTACTTCCTCGCGGGACATATTTCTTTTGAATGTCCATGGTAATGTTCGAGGTATGGTACTAAATTTAGACTCGATATGGCAATGTGCCAGGCACATGGAGTTTCATTGTATCAGCAAGAAAGAAGCAGTTTGTAATGCCAGCAGCCATGTGGTGATCTGCTTGGCGTTGTAGCACTGATAATAATGGTCAGCTTCGTATACCTGCTCTCACTGTTACTCATTCTGATATAGCATGATGTCGTTTGTTCTAATACATATTTATTTATCATTTGAGCTAACATCGCGAGGCAGTAACTAAGTGAGATGAGCATGGATGCATCATTGGCAGCAAATCGTAGACATAACAGAATCGTTAAGGTTTTAAGTAGTCATACATTGTGCTTTGTGTTTATTCGTTGTGTGAAGGCATGGATCGTCGCAGGGAATTCCTAAGAAGCGCAAGATAAGTGTTGTTGTGGAAAGTTAGAATGTGAGCACAAACTGTTACTTATTCTTGCTTATTTGTATGCGTCCAATATCTTCCGTAAGCTCATGAAATTCGTTCGGACTTGCTTGGACTTCCCATCCAAGTTTGGAGCGTTGTCTGGGAAGATGAGAGCGATTTGGACCGCTTCCTCGCATGTCTCTGAGGTGTGATAGGAGGCGTTTGAGGTGCGCTTCTCTTGTAGCGTGATGGCATGTCCCTTTCTCCTGCAGGGATGAGATCTTCCATATAAACGGTGTGGAGCCTTATCATTTCGGTATCAGTGGATGAATTCGCTTCTTGATCAAAGTCAATTCTTAGTTAAGAATATGAATAAGAAAGTCATACCTCGAGGCGTTGGATATTCACCATCAGATATAGTTTGATCAGAAGCGGCTTTCACATGTATATGTGGGATATCTGATATGTTGAAGTTAAAGAGGTGGTTATTTCCTCAGTGGGCGATGTACCTACCATGGTGTGAAACCATAGGCGAGTGAGGAGCATTACTATCTGTCAAGGAGCCAGGTGGCGCTGATATCAGACAGTACACAGTAGTGCAATTTAAAACAGCTTATACCTTCATGCTCAGCATGTTTGGTCACAGCGCCTTTACTCGCCATTGTAGGGTTCGGTGCAATGATCTTCAGACCTTCATCACCTAAGATATCCAATGAAAGATTAGTTAGTCATAATGTAAACCAAAGTAATATGATGCTTACTTTTCGTGTTAATTTCTTCCTTTGTAGCATTGTGCTGTATGAGAGCTGGGAACTGTGGCGCAGGATAAACGGGATCTTCAGTCTTTGGATACCAATAAGGCGTGCCGTCCAATGGGAAAGGCGTAGGATAGGGAGTCTGATAGGAAGGAACACTTGATAGAGATACCCTTGATTCAGCGTATCCCCAAGAAAAATCGAAGTCCACTTCAGATTGAAATGGCATTCTTGAGGTGGAATCTGAATATACGTTAGTTATAGCTATGCTCTGAGTCAAAGAACTTACCTGCAGGACGGTGAAACTTGCTTAGTGAGTTTTCGAATCTGGCTTGATTGATCAAGTCGGCCACTCTCTTATTCCCGACCTCCAGAGTGATTTCCTCGATAACAACAACAGGAATAAGGCTAAACGTGTCAATGCAGTCGAGAAATCCTGATATGTGTACAGAGCTGTAAAGCTTGGGAGTAGGAGGTTTGGCAGGCCACCTGTTGTTCACAGCCATCGATCCGCTAAACAAATGTGATAAATTGATATTGTGAAGAGTCAAAAATAAAAAGGGGATCGCACATCACAGTTAGAACTTGGTAGTAGTCACGAATGTGAGCCATTGCGTTGATGAAAATAAGCTTTGTTCCGTCATCCAAAACTTCTGTTTTTTGAAAAATAAAGCCGGAAATAACAACACGTGGCTGAAAGGCTCGTAAGATGACGGAGGATAAAGAGTGGTGGTATTTGAAGATGTGAATTGCTTCGATTTGCATCTCATTGGGCTCGGGCATATGAAACCTGCCAAAGACGAAGGCAACACATCCGTCAGGTAGAGCGTGTTCGCTGATCGGTTGGAATACTCGTATGTCAACGGGGATTGATCCACTTTTCGTGGATATTTGTGACTTGTAGTGCAGGTGAAAGCCAATATCATCAGGTTGATTATCGAAAGGGTTGAGCCTGTAGGAGTCTTTGAGTTCGAAATTTCCCCATATTTGAATGAAGGACATGATGCGCAGGGAGCGATTGTTGCAGTGAAGTGAGTGTGTTTCATCCTCTATTTAAGCATTCTCCTGCTGCTTGAAATATTTGAATAGCTAGAGATGACTCAAGTTACATATGACTGTAATAATAAGAAAAGTACTTAACATCTTGTATGTCTTGCGAGGTCTTCCATCATTTGTACTTTGCATCTTATTCATAAATAGGGTGATATGACACATGGGGTGAGCGAGAAACCAATGGCAGAGGTTATATATGAATTGGCTAGCACCCGATGATCCAGCGCGAAGAGGAATGCGTCAGGTTAGGCTTCCTGATGCATGGTAATTGCAATGAGCTGTAAATCTTGTTTCTTCAATTAACTTCATGAACAATCCGGGATCGGAGCTTGTGCCTGGCTGTATGGACCTGACTAAAGGTATTGATACGAACAATGAGGCGGATGGTATGTAGGTCTGTCGCAGTAGCATTATGTAATTACCGATGGATAAACTTAAGTACCTTACTCAACCGTTACTACATAGCTTTGGAAAATATTTAAATGTTGAGAATACACCTTGTTAATCATACTGTCTTGGAGAGCAAAGAGGATGAGCAGCCGTACAACGGTGTGGAGTCTCCAGAGAAGGCAAGGTGGAACTAATGTTACGGCGCGAAACCTAACCCTAATTGGCCCGTAATCACTTGACAATTACGTATGTGGTTGATAAGGTATGTTGACGTCAAGTTTCTGCTATATATATAAAACTCATAGAACTAAATATAAAATATACACGCATAGGGTAATCTATTCTTGACTGAATATCTATGTATCAGGTCCATTTGCGTAGAAAGATGTAAAATGCCACATCAAGGCTTATTTATAAATTAGAGCATGAACTGTACATTATTACATGACATTTAGACAAAACCAAGTAAAAAAGCCAGGAAAAAACGGGGGCAAAGGGGAAGCAGGAAGCACATTTCGTTCGTGTCATTAAATCATAAAATCGTGAGGAAAGGAAGAAAAAAACGAACAAAAAAGGCATATGTTGTCCCCTCAAAAGAGAACTGTAATAACACCTTGACTACCACTGCGTTCCTCAGAGTTGTCAAGTATGTTTTCAACTTCTTCATCCTCCTCTTGGACCACTCTGCGAGTGCGCTTTGGCGCCTTTGGAGGACGACCAACAGGAGCTGATTTCTTTGCAGATCCTCTACCGCGTTTCCTGCCACGTGTTGAGCCGCTCCTAGTGAGGGTGGATGTAATACTCTGTAGTTAATAATCACAGTAAGCATCACGTATTGGTACTTTATTTTGAAGTAAGAGCGTACCTCAGCAGTATCTGTTGAGTCATATATGACATCATTTCCGCTACGTTGTCGTTTGCCTTGATTAGCAGCCACATGGTTTCCGTTCACGCTCTCGGTATCAGGTATGAGCTCACGGGCTGCACCTTCAATAATGCGGCTTTGAGTCTGGATATGCTGCGTAATTTGTCTCGTTGTTTCCGGACCATCACGTTCAGCATCAAAAGCGGAGTGTTCGAAGTTCTGAAATAGAGAAAAAGGTTAATTAAATGTACTTGGAAACATTATAAGCAACAACGTACACTATTGGCGGTAGAGTGATTATTAAGTTGGGTATCCTAAGTAGTCGACAATTCGAATATCTGTTAGTAGGATGCTTGCATATAGTGGGAACTTATATCACCTGAGGTGCTACTCTACTGCGTGGATCAACTACTGTATATGGGGGAGGCACGTTGTGACTGTTCACGTGGCTTGCTGTGACAGATGAACTTCCGACAGAATGTGGGGCTTGAGGTTCTTGCCCGCCATAAGACACAAAACGCGGGCCAGGGTAACTTAGATTGGGGATGTTCAATGCCTTTAAAGCTGCGCCAGGTGGTAAAATATAAGCAGGAACCTGCCTCGGCGGAGTAGATTGCGAAGCGACAGGAACCTGCCTCGGTGCAGCAGATTGCGAAGCAGCTGGTCCTGTTAACTTCTGTGTAAGTGTATTTAACATATCGTGAAGTTGTAAAGTAGTAAATACCTTCAGAATCTGTAGTATTGTGAGGGACAATAACAGTAGGCCCATTTCCTTCTTTGACGCGTCCTCTTGTCCTAGAGCTTACAGGGGGGGCACCTTCCGCACTGTGAACGAATCAGTAACGTTACTGCGAAGATGTGTAATGCATACCTATTCTTGGTGTGATCAGAACTGTCGCCTATATATATCATGTTGCTCAATTCCTAATATGGATGATAGTTAATTTATGGTGCGTACCTGAACTGACGGAAATAGGAAGATCAGCGCTCCCAGCTTCTATAATCTCGTTATTGTTGGCCTTTGCATTTCCTAATAAGAAATTATAGGTCAATAAATAGCTTAAAGTTTTGTTGTGAATACACAGACCGTTATTCCAGCTAGCTTTAGCAGGAGTGTGAACTTTAGGAATGAATGCGGAGTGTTGCTTTGAGTTGTTTTGATCCAGTCGGGACCCAGCGTTGAAGGTAATGTCCTCGATATTCAAAAGAGGTAAGTGAGTTTCATCGTGACGCCCTATCAAAGGACCGCTAATGAAAACAGGGCTTCCCGTGTTGGGTGGATTTGTCTTCTTCCATCTGATCGTGTTCTCAAAGAAAGCCCTGTAAACAGTTGTAGGGAGCAGTGCAACACCTTCATACGAAAATGCGCACATGAAGTTAGTCACTTGAAGCTGATCCCTTACCCACGAAGCAGACATAACACGAAATATGCGACGTCCTTCGTAGGTTACTTCAACTCCACCGGAGACGTGTCCAAGAATGGAGATCCGTGGTGCAAATGCTGGTACAATGCCGTAATTGGCATCAGATGGATCACCGGGGTATGGAAACATGTTCAAAGCCTCAATAAGAAACGGTTGGGATGTTGGGGCGCAAATCTTGCCGTAGAGGAAAATTGTCGTGTTGTCAGGGTAAGGAGCCATGCCAGGGGGAAGGAAACATCGTAGAGTTGCGGGAAAGGCAGACTGAAGATCAGCTGTATACACAGACGTGTTGTAAAGCGCGTAAGTGAGACGTCCGTTGTTGGCAGCATTGACAACAGTGCCATCGATGACTGTGAAGTTTCCGAAGATAGTAGAGCTAGCCATGAAGATAGTGTTCGTGTAGACTTGTGGGTTGGGTTAGCAATGTGTTAGCACAGTCTCTTTTATACCCGTCTCATGCTTGAAGCTTTCAATGTCATAAACGCCTTATCAGGGTGTGCATCATAAGTTCGCATTCAGACATCCATATTAGGTCACCGAATGCCAAGATGTTACTCACTCGGGACCGAACACCGACCGAGGTAACATAATATTTTTAGATCCTTGACACGTGTTGCCACGAAGTCCGATGTTTGTCCCCATCCAGCATCCCCTTTCAATCTATTCAGCCCACTATCATTATGGTAAGATATATCTTGGCTGTTATGTCCGACTTATGCGCCTGAGTCACCTTTTTTGATTTATGAAAGAACCTTCGATACATTCTGTAGGCCCAGGAATATGGGAATGATAGGTAAGGTGGCACAGAAGGGTGGAGCACGATGTGATGGGTTCTATTAGTCTTAGATTGTCAACGCCATTCTGTGATAAATTCAGTGAGTAGTCTGGACCTCTTGATTGTTATGTTTAAGTCCAGCTTCTGTGACTTGTGGGGAAATTTTCTATTTCAAAATAAAACTTATGCGATTCTTACTCAGGCTTTGGAGTTCAACGATTGGCTGTTTTACAAAAGAACAGTCTTTGATGGGTCCTGTTTAGCCCAGACCGCCAGGGAAGAAGAGTTCATAAAAATAGAAAGGTTCCAGATTATCTCACAGCAGTAATTAAGAAGCAGTTGTGGTCTATTAAAGGTGAGTTCATCATCTGGATTAGTCTGAATGTTTTACGCCAGAAATGATGTGGATCGCCACTGCCCAATAAAGAGAGAGGATTTTTTGTTTTCACAAACACCCGTTAAGTTACCTTGAAAACACGTCTTCTGATTAAAATTTTCTTCATACAGCGTGCCATATATGGGAAGAAAAAGATTTTGAAAAAAAGGAAGTGTGGCTAAGTTGTACCGGAGCTAGCGGGATACATACTCTCCCAAGTATTCATCAACTACACGTTCAAGAGATCTTGCGATGCAGACTTTAGTAAGCTATCAGGTTTAAGTGAGAACGCAGACATAACATTACTAATATTCACCTTCACTTCAGATACCATCACATTGGAAACGATTATCGCAGGAGGGAATAATTTTTACATTTCAAGCAGAACTTATATCACCCGTGAGCGTCGGATCTCCCAACACCCTTAAGTGATAAGCAGTATAATATAAAATACAGCCAAGCAGTGAATCAAACACAGGAGTTCGAAATGGTCTCCTTCTCAGACATCCATGTGGATGCGCAGGCGTCTCTCTTTATTGAGTCTGAGGACACAGACAGTATATCCTCACATGATTCTGCATTTTATGGACCCTTCGATATCCAGACTGCTTCTGAGGATGAAGGCGCTGCCAATGGGTCACACATGCTGTTCGTTGCAAACTTCGCCCCCAATGATAATGACCTGTTCGGTGATGTGGCTTCCGACACATATTCATTTGAGGTATGTATTCATGTACACATAAATTAATGCAATTATATCCTAACCTGACCTGCAGTCAGATGAACAGGATGAAGCTGAATCCGTTGATAGCATTATATCTCAACCCAATGTCGCAAGCATATCAATCAACACCGGTTCAGAAGCAGAGACTACAGACGTAAATAGGCCTTGACTTATCCAATTGTTTAATAAATTAATGTTCCTTTTGTTCAGTCGGATGAGGTGGATGAATTGGATGCTACCGACAACGAAGAATACAGTGATGCAGTCCTGAAGGCTTATAAGAAGTTGTTGCTGCCCTTGGAAGTTCAGCGCTTTAATAATAAGAATCCAACGATGATTGATTTTATGCAAGTACTGGGCTGCAATGCATTCAGGAAACAATGTGTTCGTATTTTTTTCCTCATTCAAGTAACAGATATTGACAGCTTAAATCAGAAAATTGACTGGCGCAGACTGCCGTTTGATCATCATGGTGTAATATGCCCGTCTGTGAGTACACAGTTTAATTAAAAATTAAGTTTAATTGCTAAACCAATTACAGAAAAGAAAGATAGGCTCCCTTATTACCGCACTGTGCTGGAGCAACGTTGGTCAACCGTACACTATAATACTCAAAATGAAATTTCTGAAGTCTCATGTCAACCAAATCGGACACTATCCCGACAGACGTTACAATCACTGCAAGCTGATTTTCATTGCCAAAATAACATTGAAGCTGGATGACTCTTTCAACGTAGATTTCTCTTTATATTGGAGGGAGGCCTGCGGAGTAGGCTCACTGGCTAATACACGTACCCTAGCCGTGATGCGCCATAATCTCATGGCGCCAGATGTATTTTCTAGCCTCATTGCCTCACAAATTCAGCTCGTGCGGGAGCACATGACGTCCAACTGGACCAAGTATTGGGGAATGACCACGTGGTATGACATTAGCTAATCCATGATTCTCGTCGAGTAGTCATAGATAGCTATGCTTCCTGCCAATAATATAAGTTGATGGTTATAAATATGCTGTCCGGACATGAGCGCAAAAATAAAGTGATAATTATTGTTGAGAACCTAAACTTAGAGTGGCTATTTAAAAGCATTTTTGGCTGGACTTCGTCTATTTGCATACGCTATTTAAAATTACCGGCAGAAGACATACTACAGACTGCCGTTAACGGAATGACTCACGGGGACATGGGATCTTAATCTGTAGTGTAATCATAACATCTCTCTAACTGCCCTATGTGAATATGAATATGTGATATATAAAAAAGCACTCGTGATTCTAATGCTGCCTCTCTATTGCTGCCCCGTATCTGGAAGTTCATGAATATCAGAGCAGACATTGATGCTATTATAATAATGAGAGATAGTGTTGGTGATCGCTGATGCAGTTACTTTTGACAGAGATGACAGTTAAATTATTGACCACAAATCATATTCAACAAAGTGTATAACGTCACGTCGGACAGTAGGCAGATTGTGATTGTGCGTAATTATATGCAAGAAGTATAAAAGAGCGTGAATAATGCCATTGTATATGTGTAAGATATTCAGCAGTCCCGGCCTAGTTTGATATAAGATTCGCAAAAAATGGTACATAAATCACAGTTATTATAAGTACAGTCGAACACTGAGCATTGGGTTATATTTCTGGAACAGGCATGTGTTATAGCGGAGTTATTTCAGGCGCTTAAATGCAGGCCATCGGAAACATAACACAATGCAATTCATCAGGAATACAGTACAAATAGTGGAAACACATGCAGTAATTCAACTGGGGACTTTATTAAATCAAAAGCTCGTGAAAAGTTACATTAACCACTTCAGTATCCCCTGCATTCAATCTGACCTTTGCGTGGTCTCGATGCCTTACTCTAGATAGAGCAGTGTATAGCTGGCCATGGGAGAACACAGGCTGTGTTAAATCGATTACTACCTTATCCAAGGTGAGCCCTTGACAGCTGTTGAAGGTTGTCGCATAAGCAGGCGCAAGTGGGAATTGTTTGCGAACCAATGTGTACTTGGAGGATGGTAGTGAAGCAGTGAAGGATATTCTAGGTATTAATATATCTTCATCTGAATAAGCCTCCCCACTGACATTCTGCTTCAACAGCTTGACAGATATTACTCTCAAACCGATTGCATTAATGACACATCTTGTATTCTTCACCAAACCTTTATCAATTGACAGATTGCGCATCAACCGATAGACACCCCCCACTTTGATTCGTAATGCATAGGATGGAAGACCTGGAGGCGGATATCGCATGGCATAGTCAAGTGCAGCTCCAGGAGCAACAACATCCATTTCATCTGCCTCTTTCAAAGAATCAGCAGAATAAAACAACTTCTCATCACCTTCGAGAAGATCCAATACAAAATCATTGTAAGCATCAACTTGCTTGTTTGTAGGTGCTAATATGGATCTTCGTAGGCATGCGATAGGCTCGATCAGAATATGGGGTGGGTATAAGAATGTGATCGCATCTTCTACTGTGAACACTCTACCCAGGAAAGGAATTTGAACTTGTGGACCGGCTCCATCTCCAATCAAATCAACGTGATCTGCGAACGCTGGATCACTGGCATTTCTAATTGGAATAGAAAGCCTCATCACTTGGAAAGTATCCCATAGAGGTGAGGACCTTATTGATGCATCAATTATTTGAGGCTTACTCCCTCTTCTTATGACTGGGCAAGTTTGACGAAAGTCCCCTGCACATGCGAATATCTTGCCTCCGAATGGTAAGTTGCTGTTGCAAAGGTTACGCAGGAGTACATCTACACATTCTAGAACAGCACGATTTGCCATAGGTGCCTCATCCCAAAATATAACGCAAGCTTCTCTGATCAGATCAGCTCTTGGTGAGTTGAATTCCACCTCTGCAACTAAAAGTTCATTGTCTTCTTGGACAGGTACCTAATGGAACGTCAGTATTGCTACATTATGAAAGAGGTTTATTAATACCTTAAAAACACTATGTGTCGTTCTGCCTCCGGGATACAGCAAGGCCGCAAATGCTGATGTTGCAGTTACAATGGCAATTTTTCCAATAGAGCGCACATAGCTTATGATTGCATCTATGAGAAATGTTTTGCCTCGTCCTGCCTTTCCGTCAATGAATGCGAACAGAGGGATCCCTTCTTGCACGGCTCGTACAAAAATATGGAAAATATCATGTTGCTCCAATGTGAAATGTTGGTATGCAGAGTCAATGTTGTTTGTTAACTGCTGTGTATGTGCTGACCATCTCCCTATTTCGTGTAGAACTTCATCAGTATATTCCAAGGGTTCTTCTATTCCAAAGCGACTCAAACGCATGCCGTACTCCTCAAGGAGATGTGAGAGATGTTGCAGGCAAAGCTCTTTTGCCAGGACAGAATTGCCGGAATTCTGCAGGAAGAAATCATAGGACATATAAGCAGTATGCCTTTCCCATATTTCAAAAGGATTTTGCAGACAATCATTCACTAACAGGTGAATGAAAAGCAGTCGGAGCTGATAAGGTGTGCTAAGCGCAGTCATGGCCTCTATCAGAGCATATTCCCCTTCGGAATCCATTGCGAAAAGACCCATAGCAGAGGCACATTCTTGGTAAGTTGTATATACTGTCCCTGCATGAGTTCTAAGTGCAACAAAAGATATTGCAGGCTTAATCATTAGAAGCATCCTTAAATAAAAAATATCGCCCTGGGAAGGTCTGTAAGAAGGAAGCCTGGTAATGTGAGAGTTATTATTCATCCTCATGATGCATTTCATTTGAATCTAATGCCAATTAATATTCGAAGATTTTCAGTAAAAAAAAGACTTGCCTGTCCAACAGGAGGCTCCTTTTCCATGTGACTTTCAACATGTGTAACATTATCACGTCTAATCAAACGAAACATGCGATGGTAATCCAAGTAAGTCAAATCTGAGAAATTTGCTGCACTACCGTCTGCAGCTGGGTATGTCCCTGAATTTCTTAAAAAATACCTGTCTAGAAGAGATAAAGTGCTTTCGGTGCCATCCCTCCTATGATATTGACGGCGACTTCTCGATCCCGGAAGATGCACTGGAAGGGCCTTCACGGAAGGGTATTTGTATGTGATGTGGAAGCCGAAGATACGCCATCCGGCTTCAGATGCAGACACATAACGGCCTGCCCAGAAATCCGCTATTTCATCAACATCAGTAGCATTCCCAATGGCATAACGTACTCGATCGGGACCCTTGTGTATATATTTGAACAAATATTGAAACAGGTGGGAAGTATTGGCAACTTCGAAGTTTATGTGGCAGCAAAACTTTCGCAGCAACTCAAGGTTGTGAGGAACGACCAACTCATCCCCAGGATTCCTTCGCCGATAATGGATTCTTCCTTCGTGATCCACTGTTGTGGTGTCCTGCAGTGGCTGAGGGTATCGGAACCGACAGCTTATATGACCTGTACTTGAGCGTCTCTGGCAGCCACTCAGTGTAGTAGTTGTGTCGCTTCGATGTGAGTGCACCATCCATGCTTTCACCAATAGTGCATCAACCTCATCAGTTGGCATTTCCGCAGATACAACAGAATCAATGTCAGCTGGTGATATACAATTTGGTCGAAATTTAAGAAGTAGGTGAGCATGAGGTAAACCCCTCTTCTGAAATTCGACAACCGATATTTTGTATATAGGAGGACCTGCTGCAGGAAACATTGAAGATAGTGCCGTCATAATGACAGAGAGGCGGGAATGGAAAGCACGTATGACAATGATAGGTATGTCAACCCATGTCTGCCCAGGCTGCAATCTTGAAGCAATTTCAGGCCAATTTGGATTAGCTGTCACAGTGATGAAGAATGTAGGGTTTCCTAGCACTGATGCTATTGCCAGTGCATCCGAAACCTGTTCTGATGACCATCTTCGACTTCCGAGAAAGGAAGAGGGAAGATAAATATTAGCAGAAGCATCAACATCGGCAACTCCCATTAATTCTGCATCTTCTTGCCGAATACGTAACTGATTTGTTCTGATGTACGCAAGACGGCAATCTATCTCCCTGGTCCACATATCCACCAAATATTCATTGGTGAGTCTGCCGAAAATTTCAAACCTAGGTTCTCGGAGTAATCTTGAACGGTAATGCCATATCTGGGTCACTACATTGTCCACATCCGCATAACCATTATTCTGGTCCCCGTCAGAATGTCGGCTAAGGCCAGATATCTTGCCCCAACCCAGAGTACCATGAGGAAACAATAAAGGATAAGCAAGAGGTTCCCAATAGCGGCTTAATGAAGCGACTTCAAGGTTCGTATTATCTAATTTCCTAATAGTCATTGTTCTGGGATGATAGTTTCCGGCTGCAGTATTATCCAATCTCAAAATTGCCGCTATTTCTCCTACACCACTGTCCTGAAGGATTAGATGTGCTTCAGGACACTCTTCATGCGACAAAGTCGACATGTAATAAACCTCCCTCGCAAATCTGTTGGTTTGAAGAAGGGCAGCTGTAACAGCATCTGTCCAGGATTGTGGAATAAGAGTTGACCATTGCTCATGAGGCATTTTGGACCTTGTCCATCCATCATACAACAGCCATCGTAAGCCTGAGTTGGGATGGCTAGGTCTCAACCTGTGATAAACTCGCCCTTGAATAGCAACAAATCCTAAAGGACCTGTTAAAACAGGGAAAGCCTCAGTTGTCTCCATTGCTGCAAAGGAAAACAGGATATTCAGTTTTCTGGATAAGAATGATATATTAGGCTGTCTCGCCAACCAAAGAAATTCCGCAGGAAGAGCTGGCAGTGGAGGAATTACGTTGGCATATTTACCCCGCTTGCCACAACAAACACCTCCGCTTCGTTCTCCTGTCAAAAGCAAAACATCGCAGAACTGGCACCGTCTATTCCACAAATTTCGCGGCTGCCGAACAATGCCCGTT
This sequence comes from Sphaerobolus stellatus SS14, assembly GCA_000827215.1. Lineage (NCBI taxonomy): Eukaryota > Fungi > Basidiomycota > Agaricomycetes > Geastrales > Sphaerobolaceae > Sphaerobolus > Sphaerobolus stellatus. Next base: position 2,969 of record KN837650.1, on the reverse strand, counting down.
TCCCAATATCTTTGAATAGGTTCATCTGTAAAGTAACGGAACATATAATAAATATTTCTCATTCAGACTGAATCAATGTAATAGGTCGTCACCTGGCTGCATACTTCAAACAATGTGCTGCTATAGATTTGAGTTTGCTACGTGTGGAGTATTGGGTGAGTGATTGTACATGTATGTGGCACAGAACGTGCATATTTAAATGGTGCAACGAAGAAGAGGAGTCATCATTTATGTACTTGGAGATATTTTCAAGTATGTTTTATTCAAGAATTTTCTGTTCCCCGATGGACTCACGGGCAGGATGTTGTAGCATCGTTAGAGTAAAAGATGCATGGAACCATCTTACGTGTTCTATTTGCGCAGAACTAACATAAAATTGTGAACACAGTCTGAGAATATTTGCTGACTGAGCAAAACCTTAAAAGAGAATGGTATACTTTAGCGGAGTTGTCGGACAACGTGACAGGAACAATCAAATAAATCATCCATTAGTCGTTGTAAGGGAGATAAGCTCCCTACACTGCGATTCCACATCTATAATTAGAAAGCTTTGATATTTCCAATTCTGGACTCCTTTGTTCGTCGTTGTATATAGGCTTGCTTCTTGCTTCGTCAAATATCAGAGTATTCTTTACCCTCATTCTGTCTCTGTCTGCAGCTAGCGGCAGATCCAGTCTTACATCGTATACTCAGCTTACGGAGCAAACACATGGAGAACAAACACAATGCGTGACCATCCCGCAGCAATTGATGAATCTAATACATGAAAATAAGTATACATAAATATTTCACTTGTATAACATAATGCAAGATCGATGTTGAATGAATTAAGGTAACTTAGGAAATAGGCAATTAAGAGTGCTATGGCGTAGAGTTCTTACAATTTACGCATACTTAAATTCAAGAAGCATGCAGTATGTTGTTACGAAAGCAGGTAAATTTAACATTTGCACAGCATGTAGAGTCATCAGCTCGTACTCAGCTTACGGAGCAAACACTTGGAGAACAGACGCAACGCTTAACCGTCCCGCAGCAATTGATGAATGTAATACATGAAAATAAGTATACATGAATATTTCGCTTGTATAACATAATTCAAGATTGATGTTGAATTAAGGTAACTTAGTCAATTAAGAGTGCTACGGCGTAGAGTTCTTACAATTTATAGATACTTAAATTCAAGAAGCATGCGGTATGTTGCCACGAAATCAGGTAAATTTAACGTTTACACAGCATGTAGAGTCATCAGCTCATATGAATGACTGGCCCAAGCTCGAAGTGTAGGGTATATAAGAGAGGGTGAGCAGGGAGACCATCGACAGAATGATTGAGACTTTTGTGTGATTTCCTAATCGGGATAAATTCGTAGAAACTTGAGGTTACGACTAATAGAGGGCAACCCTCGCGCTACTGTAGCATGCGGAATGTATAATTTGGTTACCATGAGTATCGAAAGTAAGGCTCTGCAGAGTGTCATCCGATTGGTCGCTCACGATCCGCGGATAGCTGTCTCACGTCATTCCGGCCCGCCAAGAGACTTCAGCACAGAAACAGGGTGTGGCCGCCATCGCAGAACACGGTGAGGTTAAGACGAATATACTAGTATAAGGTTGATCATATCCAGAGTCATAGCGAATGGCAACACGCAACAGCGCATTCAGCCATCGAGATAGGCAACACACAGCAGCGCATTCAGCCTGAAGGGAATTGCATCCAAATAGGCAGCAGGCAGCAGCGCATTCAGCCTTTGGAGTTGCAAACTAAAGCTAGGAACTCACTGTTACGCTCCATGGAGAAATGACGTCCATTCAGCAACAGGTCGTACCGCGAAACATGTTGGTATGTCCATCTCCGTTCCAGCAACTCAAATTCACGTCTTTTATGATACAGATGTCTTACACAGTTGCAGAATATGCGTATACGATGCTCAAACGATCCCATTCATCGACCTTATCAATCGCAGTATAGCAGGTCGCCTCACGTGTCCTCAATCCCACATCGTCCTTGAATGATGACTTCGCACCAAAAGAAATGCGCCTGAATGATGTACAATGCTCACATGTGTATTACTGCGCTGATCATGACAATCCATACTGGAAGTTCCGTCCGGTATGTTCTTCTCATCAAGCTCGTTGCTTGGATCGGCGTATCTTACCATTTTTGTTCTTCTGCCTTCTAGATCACTGCAGTTTGCATTATTGAACCAGGCCTAAAAGCTGTATCTCTGGTCTCATCCAATAACGCTCTGTCTTACCTCACCTCGATGTCGACATCTCAATCTATGAACAACGGCTCGCAGAGCCCTAGCTGATGAACCGTCGGGATGCATTTGTAGGATATCACAGGTGTGATTAGACAATAGATTCCTTAGATATTGTTGTGAGACGTTATAACAACTCATAAGTACCGCTGCATTTCCTTGCATTCCTTGCATTTCGGGGAGGATCGGTGATGCCGGTCAGGCTTGCCGCAGGGTCCAGGTAGGTATCCTTTCCGACTAATTACGGCTCATTCCGACAGCCTTGGCATTGATTGACATGCTATACGGTCGACTATCCTGCCGTCAATACAGGTATTTATCGATCTCAAACCGAGGACGGTTGCGAGGAAGTACCTTCCCATGTACAGCGTTGAGGACGACCTCAGCATCATCTCATCCAATATATCCGTATTAATGTGATGTTCTTCGCCTATTACCGTTACCAGTGTTCTTCGTCGCTTCGCCCGGCCAATGTTCTCGTAGTTCTGCCGATCGCCGGTGAAAGTGAGGTCGATCATTAGGGCAAGTCGAAGTACTCGCTCGAGTGACTACAACGAACGCTTATGAGATGGAAAAATTCCCGTTGTAGTGTTTGATTGTGAAAATCATTTCTGTTCCTTGCTTTGGCTAAAGGACTGACATGGTCGTTTCAGCATTTAGAGACCATTTGGTTGAACATCTTGATCGAAAAGGATCTGTTTCTCAAACA
>KN837647.1:7101-18961 GCA_000827215.1 Sphaerobolus stellatus SS14 | reverse complement strand
TGCCGATCCAAAGGTCTTGCGCATCATCCTGCAAATACCCAGTTCTTTAACTTACGTTGAACGATAGGCCATCCAATATATCTTGAATACATCCGGATACAATTATCCTAAACCAAATGCCGCCCGTGTTGGGATAGAAATGATACTAGGTCGTGGAATTTTGTGGGCTGAAGGTATGTAATAATATTTACAACATCTAGTGCACTCATTTATCCCTGGTTCAACAGGAACCTAGCACGCTCGTCAGACGAGGATTATGAATCCAGCATTTTCTTTTGCTGCGCTGCGTGGACTCCTTCCTCTCTTTAGACAGACGGCACTAAGGGTTAGAGAGTCTTACATTTCAAAAGAATAGTCAGATTGACTGCACAATAGGCTGTTAACAAAATCAAGGATGACACATTCGCCGGGTCCGAAACGAAAGTAATGGATATCATGCAATGGCTGTCACTAATCACTTTGGACGTCACTGGGGAAGGTATTGACCCTAGACTATAACCCACTTGAATATCTCCTGATCTGAGAATCTACATTTTAGCTGCCTTTGGATATCAATTCCAAGCGATCCAGAAGGGTAATGGCAGCAAACTCGCCAATGCTTATCAGGACCTATTGTACATGTCGTATTCACATATCACGAACTGATTCCTGATTCCTTCTTTGCTTTCTAGAACCGATGCATTCACTAATTGCTCTGACGCTTCATTAGCTGTCGAGGGACTTCTTCAATACATTCCTTCTTGGATTCTTCATCTCATCTTTCGTATCCCTGTTGGGAGGTTTAAGAGGCTGTATTGGATATCTTACCGTCGCTCGAGAAGTCGCTCAGGATACCGTTGACAAGCAAACGTCGCTATACTTGGATGGCAAGGAAGGGTCTAAAGATGTCATGAGTATCTTAGGTATTTCGCTTATTTCTTGTCCTCTATGGAACCTTCTGACTTGACACTTCCATCAGTGAGGGCTAATATATCAGAAGACCCCAAATCGAAGCTCAGTTCCGAAGAGATTATTCCTCAGATGACGTGCGTTACTCGATAATAATTCCATTCAGCTTTGCATCTGACTTGATTGCAGCTCACTTTTTCTCGTCGGGCATCATACAACAGCTACAACTTCGGCGTGGGCAATATATCAACTTTCTCGCTATCCAAAGTTCCAGTGGCTGATTCGAGATGAGATAAAAGTTACCATACTGATGGTTAAACCATTCTTTCGAAGCCAGTGTGCATTTGAGTGTTTTCTTACCTATGGTGAGATGTATCCTATGTTCATACATTCCCATGACTACTCCTGTCACCAAACTCATGTGCAGTCCATAGGACCTCCCCCTCTGGCACATATCATTATCAATCTTTGGTGTGCTAAAGAAAACATTTAAAGGAATGTGTCCTAATTTTTTCCTAATTTTAGGGTTCACCTTTCATTTTTTTTACCACAATACATTGCTTTTCTGTAACTTTTCCATTATTGCTGGCATCTTGGCAGAGACAGCACACATTGCCAATAAGAGGCATTAAGACCTTGTGTTGTTGTCATCCATCTATGCCATTCCAAAAGTCGAAAAAATGCTAATAAATACTACAAGGTATAGTGAGTAAACTGTCCTTTTGTAATAACTTCATGTTCACTTTGGTATGGCTCCAGGTTGATCTTGTGGCAAGTAGGGTGGCATCAGTTTACTTATTGAGCAGAAATTGTGGACCTGGGGAGTAAATGGGCAATTAAGACATATATGTATCATCTTTATGAGGGTACTAGTATATGTATTATTTTCTATAGCCATTCAAATGACTATTCTTTGTCTAATATGTTGCCTCTTACTGATAAGCCAATCCCTCCATCAATGAAGTAAGTTTGTTTCCATCATATTACACTTTTGTTGGCTCATACATATACCTAAATTTACACTACCTTCAATGATCTGCGACAGTGCTTGTTATTGGGTGCTCACCACCCCTCCATCATCAAGACCACCCTTCATCAAGGAACATTCACTGGATTGTCTTTGTATAAGATGTCTGAGATCACAACAATCTCACCTAGCAGAGAGGAAATCCAAAGAGAAAGTCTTGAATTGCCTCTGCTAGAGTGATCCCAATAAACGCTGAAGAATCAGGAACCATTGATGCTAAGAAATACACAAGAGAGAGACCACATAGGGACAAGGAACAAAGAATGAAATCAGCAGAAGAAAGACCATAGGAACAACTCTGGCCACACCCTAACCATTGCACCTGAATCCAGACTCCAAAACCTGCCACTGCATCCAACTTAACTAAGGGTAAGTATTGGACAGATGACCATGAGGGTCTTGAACTCCAGGAGCTTGTTGACAGGGATTAGACACTTTGTGCAAAAGCCACAGCACTTTGCTGTGGCTTTTTTTAGTTGTGCACCTGTGGCTCCACACCTCATTGCTCCAGATTTGGACATCATATCATTGCATTTGGTAGCCACAAGGTGGAGCCACAGGCGCACAACTCAAAAAATCCACAGCAAAGCGCTGTGGCTCTTGCACAAAGTGTCTATTAAAGTGGAGTCCAATCAACTGTGAAATGGAATTTTGGAGTCATCCCCTGACAGATACAGAGATACAAATGGAAGAGGAATAGTAATAAACAAATGTGTTGGTTAATGATGATGACATCAACTGGAGACCAATGAGAGACTAATGTAAAAAGCACATGTACCATAATTGTGTGTAAGATAAGCAGTGTCAGGGGATGACCTATTTTCTACTTTGTTTTCAACTTTCATTGATTATGTTCTATGTTTCACCTTGTTTTATTACTTCAGCACTTTGGGCATGCTTCATTTTACCTTCATTTTACTTGTTTAAACTTCAGATGACTTTGCTTGATCTTCATTTCACTTTATTTTGTCCTCATTTCCCTTTACTTGTTTTATTTAATTTTAATTTCATTTCACTTTGTTTACACTTCACTTCACTTCACTTCACTTCAGACACTCTGCCTCATTCTTTGATTATTTATTTATTAGACCATTACTTTGCAGGAGCCTCAGAACTTCAACCTCACTCTAGACCTGAGGAGGTGGGGTTATTCAGGATACATGTGGATGTTGATCTGATGACTCAGGGTCATACCACTCTCTACCCTTTAGTTATTCCTATTTCTCCATTTATCATTTATTTCATATCTTCTGATTTTCTTACCTTGAGTTGGGGGTATTTAGGGGCTCTCTAGTGGTAGAGTATCCTTAGAGTTTTTCTCTTTAGATTTCCTCTACTAGGTGAGTGTCCATTTGATGTATGTTACTTCAGGTTGCTTATGTATCCCTTTGGATTTCCCCTCTACTAGTTTGTGTTAGGTCCACAGATTGTTTAAGGCTGCCCCTACAAGCAGTGTTTGGCATTGATGAGAATGAATAAGCATGATAAGAAAACAGAGTCTGAATGATAAGGAGTGACTGAGTAAATTGACAAAGATGGACAGAGTCTGTAGAAATAGAAATAATAAATGAACCAATAAAAGAATTGGAAAGATACATGGACAAATGAAGTTGAAGATGAATAATGAAGATGGCAGAAAGCAGAGTCTGAAAAAAAATGAAAAACAATCAAATAAAACAGTTTACAGATCAGGGTGTGACTGTACTGTTGTGGCTGAGATGTCAACACAGTCTGTTTGATATCAAACACATCTTCTTACACAATAAACTCAGGCAATGTGCCAATATTGAAACTAAGCATGATCTTTGTGTATATTCTAAGTGTTATCTAATTATTTTATACTGCTTCCAGACATATCCATTATTTGGTGCCAGACAGCCCAGGTGTTCATATTCAAATCTGGACTGCCACTCTGAGTATATAGCTCAGACACAAGTGCCACACTCTTGTCAGTTCCAAACTGGAAGATGTGCTTTGGGAAAAGCTCATCAAAGAGTACTGAGATATAGGTTTTACCCACAGGAACCAACATATCTTCACCACTGTGTGCCTGGAGATCATAGTAGAAATTATTCACTCTGGCTCTGCTTGGAAGATGAATGTTTTGCTTGTGAATCCTATGAGCAGTATTGAAATATCAGCAAGTGAATAGAAAATTGCATCAATGAGGAATGAACCAACAACCATTGATACATTAGATCAAGGTCAGCAAGTATTCCCATAACCTCACAACAGACAACTAGACTAAACTACTCCCTTATCATGTTATTATTGTGTATTACACTACATTGAAGTTCAACCTCTAATGTACTATACATCCAAAGTCCAATGAATAATTACATTGGATCAGGTTCAAAGTAGTTTGTAAAGCTTTACATATTGGAATGTTGGATTAAAAGGAGTGAAATGAAAAGTATATATGACAACTTGAAGCACAGAAGGGGCTTATCTCAGACAGCTCAAACCCTAGAGAGAGAAAAACTCATGTTACATTGGTTACATCAATGGGTTACATCAATGGTTACTTCAGGCATCATGTTAGCTGGAGTACTAGAGCTCTAGCTGATAGAGTTATTCACTTTTGATGGCTTGGATTCATCAGGGCAGCAGAACCTGCCAAGAGGATCATACCAACAAAAAACTGACTTCAAAGATATCTAGCTTATAAATATAGTTATAAATTACTTTACAAGGTTTATCTCTGATTTATTAGCTAAGTATTAGGACTCCAGAACATTATCTGGTATTTCAGTGCCATCTGCTGCAGGACCACAAGTATGGACCCACAGGTATCCATATCATGGTAGCAGTCCAGTGTTTCCCTTTTGTGGCACAGAATAAATTGCTGATACAAATTTAAGTTTTTGTCCCAGATATGAGCCAGGTTACTAAAGGATAATGGCAGGGAAAATCTGAAAATTCAAGAATATATTTTGTGAATGTGATTTCAGCATTTTAATCCTGGTGTCCCAACCACTGTAATCTTTCAGAGAATGGCCTGATAAAGGTTATCATTGGTGAGCAACAGGCTGGGCTCAAACTTCTTAGTGTTGAGAGATTGAGGATTGAGCTTGAGACCTAAAAAGTGTGATGGTTGTAATGAGCATTCAGAATATCAGACAATTAGATGAATGGGTAAGGAAGGATTCAAGCTTCACATATCAGTAAGTAGAGACATCTATTGTCACAGTGATAAGATTGATAAAGCTGCAGGTTCAAAGTCCACTGACAAGTACTGAACAGGTCAGGGGCTCAAACTTCGAAAATTTGTGGAAAAAGCTGCAGAATCTTTTAAAGTGAATTATTTTCAAAAATCTAAGCAATAAATGGCCAAGGATAAGTTCTTGATCTTGCTGAGGAAAAGGAGACAGATTGATATATTATCTCAGTTGTAATAGCTAGACCATGTGAGCTGTAAAATACAATCTAACATCTAGGGCACACTTCCAAGAGTGATAGCTCAGATACTTTCAAGATAGTACCAGTAAGGGTGCTGCATTGGATAAGCAGCCAGAGAGCAGCAGTACCCTTCCAGTTGTGAAGCCAAGATGGCAAAGGAGCTGTCCTTTCCCATCCCCCATCCCATTCAGTGTGGGTGAATCTCTCAGAAGACCCAAATGTGAAGCTCAGTGCTGAAGAAATTCTCCCTCAGGTGATGTATGCATCAGGAAAGCTGATGACAGCACCTATTTTTTCATAGCAGCTGTCCACTGTAGACGAGGATATCCACTTTCAGGAGGGTTATAATGCCGAGGCTGTGTTATAATGTCAATACCTCAGATGATAATATATTTATTGGTACCTCACATATTTTTATAATAGAGAGGAATGCTCGAATGAGGTGTCTGAAGGTAGTGCTATGGAAGGTACAGTAGCTGTCAATAAAGTATGAAAGCTAGTGGCACTATAGTTGCTATAATCACAATAATGGCAACTATAGCATTTGCCCACTTTCTTGATGTGTGACTTGAAATGATGTCCTTGGTCTTTGCATCTGACTCAAGTCTAGCACACTTTTTCTAGGTGGTCATGACACAATAGCAGTATCTACCACCTGGTCATTGTATAAATCTCTTGTCATGCAGAATATCAGAAGCTCATTTGGGATGAAATAAAGGCCACTCACGCAACTGCATTGGAAAGAGATGATACTGAGTTGATAATCACTGACCCAGACCTGGTGAAGTACTTCTGGTGGCAATGAGGGCAAGAAACATTATCTCAGCCATTATTTCAAGTCTGATTTAATTAACACTAGGAAACTCTATGTTTCAGCTGTAGTACTGGGAGTCATTCGAGAAGCTGCCAAAGATGACATTACCCCATTATTGATTCCTCAATGGGCAAAAAATAGGGATATAATAACTAGTGTTGCCATCAGTAAAGTTCAAAATGTTGTTATTCAATTATCCATGTTAATCTTCTACCCTAGGCTACTTAAAATGTGTGGACCAGACACTGATCAATGGCATCAAGAATGGTTTCTTGAACAAATACCTGGTCAGAAAACCAGCTTGGGTGTAATGGTTAACTTGTAATCTAGTCTTCTCTGTATTTTAATAAGTACTAATGTCATTCATAGTGCCACTTTTGGTAGTGGATTGAGGGGCTGTATTGGGTGAGTCATTCAATTATTTAGCTGTCTAGGTGTGGCTAATTACCAGCATTCATCAGTTGGAGATTTGTGTACATATTTCATATTATTTTATCTTGGGGTAATCTATTAATAACCTCTTGTCTAGTTTACTAGAGATGCCGACTATATTGGTCCATCCTTTACCTCACTCATTCTCAAAGAATTCCAATATAATATTTACTTATAATCCACAATCAAATTACTCTTGATATATGATGGCATTTGTCCCTTTTGATATGTCATGTCTGAGACTCATGACACAAGCATATGTCATCGGGCAGCTTGATTATCCATGAAGATTGCCTTGTATTCGGATGGCGTCGTTACCGGATCGCATTCTGATAAAGGTACTGGTTCAATGGGTCGAGAAATAAAACCCAAATGTGCTTACTTGGATAATTCATCCATGAGCCAGGCGAGTTCACCGAGATGATTGTCAGCAAAGAAAATATCAAACTTGGCGATGTGTCCAAAGACTATTTACGAGAGCTCAATAAAACTAGTCTGATCTATAAGAATCATTTCCACATCAGAAAATGTCATGGGGATCCCAACAGGCCAGAATATTTGATACGAAGGCCACTGAATATGCCTCTAATAAAACACATCAAAATTTCCATTGATCAGTACAAGGGACGTTCTATGCATGAATATCATCATGGTTAATTTATCACTAAATAATCCATATAACTAAAGACGAAAATCAGCGATTGCCTCAAGGTTAAAAAAGAAAAGAAAACAAGCATTAGACACACGCATGACGGCATTCATCAGGAAAGTTGGCACGGGCGGCTAATTGTCTAGCTAGCGTCGCCAACTCATATATAGTGCTAGCTGGATAGGGCAGTATGCCTCGCTAAAGATCACTATACACACGGAGCCAAGAAATTGGGACGGCAAGCTCATTTGAACAAGTCCCGTGTGCTCAATCAACGTGTTGTGTCCCATCTTTTCCCTCCAAACCGACACTATAACTGCCCCGATTCTGCTTCTAAGCTTCTTGGATCAACCTTCTTGGTCATTTTTCTAACCTCAAAACATCTCACTAAGTGAAGTCATTGCTCTAGTCGAAAGGCTCTTGTACAAATTCTCGCTAGTCCGGCCTTGGCTTTTAAGTTTTCTTGCGCTACTTCAACACTTTCCGTCCTCTTCATCTGAGCTTGCTCTGTCTATGACGTCCTCTGCTGGTCTTCAATTCAACTCTATTCATCCAATTTACCTTCTCACTCAAAGGGGTGCTGGGAGTGCTGATGGTTTAAGAAGGATATTGTTTTTAAGGGTTTGACTGTGTCAACATGTGGTATGTACTCTAACTTCTCCCTTCTTAACAGTCAACTTATGGAGGTTCTCTTTAGGCTTATGTGCATAGATGCATTGCAAGGATGGCCTAATACTTGTCCAGCATCGTAAGGTGAGATAGCTGTAACATTATTCTTGCACTCAGTTATTTATTAAAAATCGATGTGCCGTTCTCTTTTAATAAATCGGTTTAGAATTTACATACTTTAGAATAACTCATCTAATGTAAAATAAATACCTAAATAAATGCTCATTTAATCACAATATTGGAAGGAAACAATAAGCAGGAATAGAGGCCTAAGAAGAGCTAGTAACCATGATCTATTAAGTCTTTGTGCTATATAGCAGTAGCCTAGAGGATTCTAGTAATGGAGGTCTGTCGGCAAGGCCTCGCTAAACTTGATAGGGGCTGCTATGCTATTGCGGATTCGCTAAAACGATAGGAGGCTATATAGCATACCTAGCGCTATATAGATTTTGACGGCTTTCCTGATGTTTGCAACCCTGCAATCCTGAAACCCGCGTTTCCATCCAAACACAAAATGCATTCCGCTTCTCCATACTATACATATTATTAGATCAAACATCCTTATTCACTTACTTATTCGAAAGCAAGAACAGCAATGAGCAGATCCTCTTGAGCGCTGAGCAGCCGCAGGCCTTCCATTTTGATCTAATCCGCCTCACAATGATTCTGTGCCAGTCTTCGTATAATGGAATAAATCTGTAAACGATTTGATGTTGTGTTACTTAAAGGGTAAACGGCGACGGGTGGAGGTCGAGAAGAAACACGCGTCTACGGCAGTATCAGGGCAATGCGCATTGGCCAAAGGGGGACGTTCCTGATGGAGCCGGCGGCCCATGGTTGATTGCTATATCTTTAGCTTATCGCTATCTTAGGTTCACAAATATGCTTGCAGTAATCTTTAATTGGCAGCTTTTCCAAAGAGTTTACCAAGGCTCGCATCCTTATTACCCATGGTAAGTACTGTATCATTGTATTTCGTCGCGTACCTCCGTTGGACCAAAGTAAGAGACTAGGCAGCTACTCAATAAGACCCTTCACAAATGCCTAAGCAGATTAAGGCAGAGCGCTGTCATGACGTATGTCGCTTCCAAATATCGGCCCATCTTCATTGCTCCATCCAACCAAACGGTGTCTTGGTTGGACGCGGAATTGCGGCACAGTTCTCGTAGCCTGAGCGTGATTGAGCTCCGCCCTGACTATTATTATCCTCGCCTCTTAATGGCACCTCGTTTCGAGTCTACATGATTACATATAAAGGACGATAGAAAATCCAACCCAAACGTCGAACACTGGCATCAATGCTCTCCATAAACTTCCAAGTGTTAGCTGGATCCCTTCTCGGTAGTCTCTGGCTTATCCGCTTAGTTATATCACGCGTACGTCGCCGTTCGATCAACCATCTCGCTGGACCTCCACCGGGATCATGGCTGGTGGGTATGTTGCCTTCCTTTTACTTTATTATGTACATTTCTTTGCGCTAACAACCGCAACCCTTACAGGAAATACGGCAGCTCTGATCAGCCCAAAGGAAATAGGCGATGCAGATTTTTTCTGGATAAAAGAATACGGAACAACACTTCATGTCAAGCATACCTTTGGCGTATGTGAGAGCTCTCTTTTGCTCCCATCTATAATCTCATCTTTTTATAGGAAGATAGCCTTTGGACCGCCGATCCTAAGGTGCTATACGTTATCACAATACCAATAACCAATCCTTTTACTTCTGCTCATTAATAGGCCATTCAATATATCTTCAATACATCCGGATATAATTACCTAAAACCAAATCGTATTGGGGTAGAAATGTTACTAGGTCGTGGACTTGTCTGGGCTGAAGGTACGTAATAACTTTCAATGTGTCCGTTGCAGTCGTTTATTCATTGTTCAACAGGATCCCAGCACGCTCGCCAGAGGAAGATAATGAATCCAGCATTTTCATTTACTGCTCTTCGTGGATTCCTTCCACTGTTTAGACAGACGGCACAAAGAGTAGGAGAGCTCAGCCTGAAATAAAAATAAAAATCCTAAAGAAAATAACCGCATTATAGGCTGTCAATAAACTTAAAGATGACAAGTTCGCAGGCGCAGAAAACAAGGTAATCAATATCATGCCTTGGTTATCGTTGATCACTTTGGACGCCATTGGAGAAAGTATTTATCTATATATCAAACCTCTTGAATATTCTCTAACCTTACAATCTCGATACTAGCGGCATTCGGGTATCAATTCGATGCAGTCCAGAAGGGTAATGAAAGCAAACTTGCGGCTGCCTATGAGAATCTTATGTACGTATATTATTCACGAACTGAATATATATCTGACATCTGTATTTCCGTGTAGGACTGACGCATTCTCTAATCGCTCCGATATCTCCGTGGCTATCGAACAAATCTTTGAACGCATCCCAGTTTGGCTGGTTCATCTCATTTTGCGTCTTCCTATTGGGAGATTTAAGAGGCTGTGTGATTATCTCAGGGTCGCCCGAGAAGTAGCGCAGGACATCGTCGATAAGCAGACTGCGCTATACATGGATGGAAAGGAAGGATCTAAAGACGTTATGAGTATATTAGGTACTAACATATTGTTTTTTATCTTCCTTTACAATCTTGATTTCAATGCAATTCTCAGTTAGAGCCAATCTCTCACAAGACCCTAAGTCTAAGCTCAGCGCTGAGGAGATTATTCCTCAGATGACGTGCGTCTTTCTATAATACTTTATCCTTATTACAGCTGACTTCGTTACAGAACACTGTTTCTGGCTGGTCATGACACAACAGCTCTAACCTCGACCTGGGCAATACATCAACTTTCACGGCATCCAGAGTTTCAACAGCGTATTCGGGACGAGATAAAGGCCACCCGCGCAGCTGCTCGGGACCGGGGTGATACCGAGCTGACAGTTGCTGATTTGGATTCAATGAAGTGCTTATTAGCGGTAATGAAGGTATGAAGATATTTATTCCCAATCAATGATTATCAGACACGTAAAAAAGTTAACCTTTCACTAGGAAACTCTTCGTTTTCATCCCATTGTACCATTGCTCGTACGAGAAGCAGCCAGAGACGATATCATTCCATTATCTATTCCTCAAAAAACGAAGACTGGCGAGATAATTACAAGTGTTCCTATCAGCAAAGGTCAACACATAGAATTGTCACTTTTAGCTTATAACAGGTATGTATCTCTAATGTGCTGTTGTGCTGGTGCTCATTACGTTGCAGGTTGCCTGAGGTTTGGGGACCAGACGCTGATCAATGGCGTCCGGAACGTTTCCTTGAAGGTACCCTTGCGCCGGAGACAAGTCTGGGGGTTTTCGCCAACCTGTAATTCATTATTTTCTCTCATTGAATAATTACTAACGAGAATGACAGTGCCACTTTCAGTAGCGGTGTCCGGGGTTGTATTGGGTGAGTTCTACCAACATTATATCCATTGAATTGTATTAATTAATTAAACCTTTAGTTGGAGATTTGCGTGCGTCTTCCATTTACCATGACAAGAGACTATTGACGGTTTTTCATTCAGGGTTCTCGAGATGCAGGCTATATTGATTGAAATGTTGGAAAATTTCGAGTTCTCCCCTCCTCCCGGTGACGTTGAAATTATCCTGGGACCTGCAGGTTTTATGACACCTATGTGAGTATATTGAATTATCGAAAATATTTCTATGCATCGTCCTTTGCTTACATCTGGTCGTAGGATCAAAGGTGCCAAAGAGCCCAAAGGAGAGCTTCCTGTCACCATGACTGCTTTATAAGTAACATTGACGCGACAAAGTTCTGAGGATCGAAATAGGATTCAAAATATTTTGCTGCGCAAATTGTGATTCAGAGTTTTTGACCCTCGGACTAGTTGTAGAAGTATAGCAACGACTAATAATAGTAACTCAGCGTTTGTGCGGGATTAGCCAAATGACTGTGTATTCACCTAATAATAGTAACTATGAGATGTGAATAACATGAATATAATAAAGAAGGGAA
>KN837638.1:5922-19109 GCA_000827215.1 Sphaerobolus stellatus SS14 | reverse complement strand
GACTCGTTAAATAATAATTGTGAAAGGTTGTCGTAGAACATACTGAGTGGCGGTCTGAAGTAGATGTCTACATAGCCTTGTGCAGTTTCCGGCGATACACCAGTTATGGTTTCAGCGTGTTTCGCCACAACAACCTATTTTCGAGGGGAATTAAAATAAGACACATAGATTGGAACACAGAAATGTGACTTACATTGCTAACAATAGCAGACGCCAACATTCCAGCCGTAATTATAGCGAACGTTATTTGCTTCGTAATGTTATACCATCTGGGATAAGTCCTCTTCGGCCAGAATAATAAGAGAAAGAAATCGATCCCAAATAGGGTTGTGACAAAGACAGAGAAGATAATGCCTGAGATCTCTGCGTTGATGAGGTCGTTGTTGTGAACCTGGGCTGTGAAGTTGGAAAGCTTCTCGATGTGCGTTTGGTGGTTTTCATATTTATGTAAAGAATACATTGAAGCGCCCTTGAGTCGGAAACAGGATAAGCTAGTGTTTCCGGAAGTGTGCGTTTAGACTCACCTGTACAGCAATCGAGATAAGCTGTGCAAGCTGGGTTGAGGATTAGCATACTAGTAAACATCCAGGGGTCGTGATTAACCAACCTGATAAACAACTACTCTCCAATTAGGCTATAGCAGACGCAATGGAATATAATAGACTTACTAATCCGCTCTTTTCTCAAATACCACCTCGGATCGAACATATTCTTACTTCCAAACGCATCCCAACTCATCTCCGAAAGGTCGAATCCCCAAAAGACGGTCATGACTAACGATCACAAGAGTAGGGGAGGAAAAGTTAAGAAAGGGATAATTCGTGAAGGTAAGAGGCTGCATTGAAATGTAGCTATATGAGCAAAATAGAAGCATTGCAGTGTAGAATCAGAATACTTTAATAAATCGACCGATTGTTCGTCGCCCAATGGGAGCACCTCTAATTATAGCACCGTTATATATATAGCCAGATTTCCACCTTAGCTATCTTCTTTACGCAGTATGACAGACGCCTGGTAGCTTATAAAACCATTAGGAAAAGCCCCTCGGCGCTCGTAGCACTATTGGAGCTCATGGCTACTATCGAAATGGTACACCCACCTGCGGCGTTTGTAGTACCGTGACATAATGTTACCCACAGTGTGAATGATTTGCCAATACTTCTCATTATAGTTGCTTGATACAGCCAAATTTCCCAGCTAGCAATAGCTTCTTTACGCAGTAAGTATGGCAGTGTGATAGATGTCTATTCGCAGATGAAACCATCAGGAAAATCCCCCCGGCGCTCGTAGCACTACTAAAGATCGGCCCAATGACAGGGCTACTGTAACGACTGTGGCTCACTTAAATCCACATATGACGATGTAGATAACTCCTCCCCTCCATATTCTGTATATCTCTCCTGAACACCGCAAGAGACTATATTTTTATTCTTAGAAACCGTACGACAATAGGCGTTTTTTCTATTCATACACAGATCAGCACAGATCCAAAAGCGCAGCTGCGCAGGCTGCAGCCCATCGGTGATTGTCTTCACATAGACTGGAACAAACGGGCTTCTTTTGCCAACCGGTCTATGCCTGTTTTCCATCCAGTTTTGTAGCCTGCTGAGCCCGCAGCATTGATTGGATGTATAATAATGCGCAGCAGTTCATTATTTTCCTCGGTCTAGACCAGAAGACCAGTCTATCATGAGCTAAATTTGATATCCAATTGAACGTTCCAGTTGCATCTACTTACCGCTGCCAGTGTCAATACAATTACTAGCATCATGATTGGCATCAAAGCTGGTGAGATTATTTGCGTTCTCTCGCATAGGGAGGGAAGAGAATAGGTTGGAATGGAACGGAGACTTCGACCAATAGGAGCCTCTTACTAGTGTGTTGCATGCATCGGGAATATCCATCACATACAGACAGACTACGGCCGTCAGTGAGTCCGATTATGGTACTTATAACTTTCACGTACCTTACGTGTATTTTTCGAACGATCTTTGAATAGAATGTCCTTTTGGACTTTGTCTAAGCCATTTTCCTGGAAATTTATTACGAATCGTCAATATTTTTTTTTCTTCAAAAACAGCATAACCGGTTACAGATCGCCACAGAGATGCTACAGGTCGAGGTATAACCATATTACAGCACTATTTACGCACTTTCCCCTGAATTACCACCAACGATTTATATGAAAAGGTTGATGTTCAGGATCTCCCATATGCTTATAGACGTCACCCTCGATTTTCCGCCCGCAGAATCTCTCCTCGAGCCTCGAGTCGCCACCACTTCATTCTTGCATCGCCATCCGGACCAATAAAATCAGATAGTATGAAGAGCGACTTGAAATTTTCCCGCTGAAGGAACTGGATTTGCGTGAGACGGTGCAGAGTATCAGAGGACGTATGGTTAACAACTAGAGTTGTTATAGGATGCAGTACAAGGATACTTCATGCAAATTGGCGTCGAAACCAAACCCACGAGAACCGAGCTGCTGAGTGATCCCAATGAGCATGATAGTATTCTGACGGCAGCAGACAGGCTCTGGAGCAGGCAACGTATAAGTGTGTTCAAGGCTTCAGAAGTTATATCCAAAGTGCCGCTATCCAAATCGATTAAGACCTTTAGGACGGAGGACATGGTATGGATAAGAACGTACCTCAATGGTCGTGTATACGATCTCCGCAGGGCCATGTCAGCCGGATACTCTAACGCTTTTGTACCTAAATGGAGCCACATAGACGAATGTCACAGGATATCTAAACGGGAACATTCGTTCAATGCGCTGGAAACTCGAGTAGACCCTGGCATGGTGGAGTGGGTCACGAGAGGGCGCGAGGAAAGGTTGCCTACGAAACGCGCATCATTATGAGCTATTGAGGTGATTTTGAGGGGATGGAAGATAGTAATTACCATTCAAAGTGTCATGTAGACTGAAATAAGATGGAACTGGCAGCAAAACGCGTGATATAGGTGCTCTGTAGTGCCAGTGTCAGCGGGAGGCACCACCC
The DNA here is from genome assembly GCA_000827215.1 of Sphaerobolus stellatus SS14. Taxonomy (NCBI): domain Eukaryota; kingdom Fungi; phylum Basidiomycota; class Agaricomycetes; order Geastrales; family Sphaerobolaceae; genus Sphaerobolus; species Sphaerobolus stellatus. The sequence goes on along the minus strand of KN837638.1, from coordinate 16,107 downwards.
CGAGGTCAATAGAAGGGGATACGGACCATATTGTAGTTTAGAGGCGATCCAAGCAAATAGAGATCTCTTTGGTGAATATAAGTGTATGAGAAAATAAAAATGGCGTACAAATAGAGTCGAAGGATAGTTAGATTGCAGTAAGACGGTCAGTATGACGCGGGCTTGGCGTCCACAACCATCCATGCTTATCACCCAATTCGGAAAGCTGCCGCCGCACACCACAAGAAATGATTCGCACAAGTCAGGTTTGATCAAGGCTTCCCTATTTCTAAACTACGAAATCGTGTATAGTTATCATGCATAATTACATCTATAAATACATTTATGCTAGTACCGATTAGCTAAGTATAACATAAAGATTGCCCAAGAGTTCGTGAGATGGTTCGTGCAGACGCTGATTACAAGGAAAGGAGTGGGATAGAGATGATAGAAATGATGGATGATGCATATTTTTGAGGACTTGATTGAAGTGCTGAATTTATGCCGATTGCTGAGTGCTTTATACAGCAGATGCCCCCGATGTGCGGGCTGCTTTCTCGTTGGCAAGTCGGGTGTCTTCCGGGTCATGATCAAAGGATTCCGGACCGTAACGTTGTTCGTGATCAACGGCGAGGAACATTAAGACGGTGCTAAATGATAAAGAGTAAATATCTACGTGTAAGGGCTGTGAGGCGAAAAAGACGCACCTTGCTGCGGTGAAAGCGAAAGCGATCCACAATAATACGACATAAGCAACGTTAACACTCCATGTGCGATATTCTAGAGACTGGTTAAGCAATAATTGGGAGAAAGAGGGCATAGAACATACTAAGTGGCGGTCTGAAATAGAGGTCCACATAGCCTTGTGCAGTTTCTGGCGATACACCAGTTATGGTTTCGGAGTGTTTCGTCACAACAGCCTATTTGCGAGAGGAATTAGAATAATGCACATAAATTGGAACACAGAATGTGACTTACATTGCTCACAATAGCAGCCGCCAACATTCCAGCCGTGATTATAACAGCCAATATTTTCTTCGTAATGTTATACCATCTAGGATAAGTCCTCTTCGGCCAGAATAATAGGAAAAAGAAATCGGCCCCAAATAAGGTAGCGACTAAGACGCAGAAGACAATGGTTGTGATCTCTGCGTCGATGAGGTTGTTATTATGAACCTGGGCTGTGAAGTTGGAAAGTCTTTCGATGTTCGTTTGGTGGTGTTCATATTTTGTTAAGGAATATGTTGCAGTGCACTTGAGTCAGGGAACATGATAAGCTGGTGTTTCCATGATTGTGCGTTTGGACTCACCTCTGCCGCGAGCGAGATAAGCATTGCAAGCTGGGTTGAGGGTTAGCCTCCTAGTAAACATCCAGGCGATCGGTCGTGATTAATTAACCAACCTGGTAAACAACTACTCTCCAATTAGGCTATATCAGACACAATAGAAGATCATCGACTTACTAAACCGCTCCTTTCTCAAATGCCACCTCGGGTTGAACATATTCTTATGCCCAAACGCGCTCCAACTCATCTGCGAAAGGTCGAATCCCCAAATGACGGTCATGGCTAGTAGTCACAAGAGTGGAGGAAGAGTTAAGAAAGGGATAAGTCGTGAAGGTAAGAAGAAGCTACAATGAAATGCAGCTATATGAGCAAAAGAGGAGCATTGGAGCGTCCAGTGCAGAATGAAAACAGCGCAAGTTTTGTGTCATGTGTGACGTATTCATTCCAAATTCGGAAGGTGACGTCACCGCTTTTACTCCCGCTGTTACTCCCCATTTACACATGGCGCGTCCATTCAGCTAATGTCAACAACTTCTTGCATTCTTTCTGCATATAATAGTTGCAATACTAGTTTCTATAACTAACGAAAAGACTCAGATTAAAGAACACTGACCTGCGGCGTTTGTAGTACCGTGGACGTCCACGCATAAAGGATGTTCTGTTTACCCATAGACCACAGTGGGGCGAGTGGTTTACCTTTTAATTACAGCTGCTTGATATAGCGAGATTTCCCACCTTGGCTATAGCTTCTTTACGCACTATGACATGACAGACATCTATTAGCATATAAACCATCAGGAAAAGCTCCTCGGCGCTTGTCGCACTGCTGGAGATCGGGCCAATGCCATGGCCGCTGCCAGTGTAGCTACTGTGGCCTACTCAAGCCCACATGTGACGACATAGATAATTTCCCCTGCATATTACTCCGTATATCCTGGATGGCCTGAACACCGCAGGAGACTATATTTTAGTTTTATGCACGTCCGCTTAATCGCTGCGTGTGTAAGCCTGGCATGGCTTACGACCTGCATTAGCTTCCGTCTATACTACATAACGATAACCGCCGTAGTATTTTCAATTATTGTTTAACTCTACCACCACCATCATGCAACTTCTCTCATTGTTCATCAAGGAATACATGCTGGTCCTATCAATCTCTTAGACTGACACCCAGTCAGGCTGCATTAGACAGCAGCCTTTCAATGTGGGTGACCACAACAATAGAAGTTTTTCTACTCCACATATCTAAAACCACAGCTATGTAAGTTTGAGCCCATTGGTGCTTGCCTTCACATAGATGAAACAAATTGACTTCTTTTGCCAACCAATGTTGCCATCCATCTCTGGTTTCCATCCAGGCCCTCTCTCATGCCTGTTTTGTAGCCTGCTAAGCCCCAAGCATTAACTGATTGTATAAAGGTGTGCAGAATTTCCTTCTTCTTTTTGTCAGTATAGGTCAGAAGGACAGTATATCATGTCAGCTAAACTTGATATCCCATTGAATGATCCAGCTGCTGCTGCTGCCTGTTAATGCAATTACTAGCATCATGATTGGTATCAAAGGTGAAATTATTTGTGTTTGCCCACATAGGAGGGGAAAAGACTGAAGAATAGGTTGAAACAGAACGGAAACTTCAACCAATAGTAGTCTATTACTAGTGTATGCTGCATGCATTGGGAATATCCATCACATACATACAGACTGCGACTGTCAGTAAGGTTCTCAACAAGTATCAAGTACCACAGGTACTCATACTCATCTATACTCATACTCGTGGGTACAGGTACTCACTGACTAAAATCCGTGGCAAGTACAAGTATTGATTTTGCAGATGATCACCTGCAAATTTCGAAGAATTTGCTCATTTATCAAGCAAGTCTTTAAAGAGAGTATATGTACTAGTTATAAATAGTGAAATCAAGTCCCTCATCACCTCCTATGACTGAATTATGGGCATTTTTTAAGCAAGTACCCATTACCTGTACAAGTATTTGCAAGTACTGGCAAGTAGAGTACTTGTTCTGAGGGAATCTGAGCTACTCGTGGCAGGTACAAGTATGGCTTTTGAAATGTCAATACTTGCAAGTACAGGTACCCATACTCGCAGGTAGTACTTGTTGAGAGCCTTAACCACCAGTGAGTCTGATTATGGTACTTATAGCTTTCTTTAGAATGATCCTTGAATAGAATGTCCTTCTGGTCTTTTATCTGTGGCATTTTCCTGGAAATGCATTACAAATTGCCAACATATTTTTTCCTTCAAAAATGGCATAACCAGTTACAGATCACCACAGCAATGCTACAGGTCGAGGTATAACTGTAGTCAATAAGATTATACATTTACAGTTGGTTCAGAAACCACTAGTTTGCAGCAAGAGGCAGCTCAGAACCAGTGGATGTAATTAGTGGTGTATACAACTCGGAAAAACAAGGTATTTAACACATATTCTATAATAAATATAAGATTCAGGCTCAGTATACATCTATTTTTCCTGATGGATGATTACTCACCAATATGGAATCCCAGGTTGTGCTCATTACATTGAGTGATTCCTTGTTACGTTCTGATATCTAGGTGTCACTTCAGACTCCAAATATAATAGAATGAGGTAAGTAATTCAGAGTCTGGATGATATGAACTGAAAGGACTTGGCTTCAACTTATATGTTGTGCCCTTAACCATATGTGTTGTCCTTATTTCAGAATGAAGTCCAGATGAACAAAGGATTGGAGTCCAACAGTTGTCACAGACAAGTCAGTATAAGAGAACTCAGAGACCGAGTATAGTAGAACAGAGAGAGGATAGACAGATGGAGGCTGGAAGGAGTTAACAGAATAACAAAGTGGATTTCTGACTATTGAACCATAATACATATGTGGCTATTTATACTAAAATGGAGACCGGAAAATATAAGGAATAATAGTCAGGGTCACAGAGATGAGACTGATAAAGAAAGAGTAATAATCAATGTGGTTGGTTGGCAATAACATAAAGCAGAGGCCGATGAGAATATAACATAAAAGTCATGTGGGACATAAACAGGTGAAAACATAAGTGGTGCTTGGCATCGATGAGAATTAAGTGTGATAACAAAGTGGAGTCTGAAGAATAATGAATGACAATGAAATGATGAGAGTGATGGAAGCCTCTTTGGAAACATGGTTTTATTCAAGCTCTAAGATACATAGAATGGTTCAAAAAATATCAAAGGCCAGAAGTTGCTCTGAGGACAGGAAATTGGAAAACACCGAAACGCCGAGGGACACCACGGCGGCACCACGGCAACACTAGCGGCAGGATTACACCAGATCGACATTAGAGATGATCCGCTTGACCACATCCAAAGGTAAGTCAAAAAATTCAACCATGATTATACGCGGTTGTACTGGTTGAAGTAGAAGAAGACTACGACTACGAGAAGGCTGTGCGGGATACCCGTAAGCGACGTGTTGTGCCTAGTAACCCCAAAAAAAAGCCCATGATTCATACTGTCGGTTATTTTGATCCTGGAGGGTAAAACATTATTGTATATAGCTATACGCACATTAAATCGCCAAATGAGACCTTAAGTATAAGGAAGCTGCATTGGAGGGGCGAACGAAGCAGAACGAAGTGTGCACGGAGTGGAAGACCTATGTGTACATAAGCACCCACTCCCATAGCGTTAAGAGTTAATTAAAGATATAGTTCACTAATAATTGACCGAGCAGTGGATCTACATAAATATTGTTGACGGGTTTTGTTGACTTATTTTTGTTCTAGAGAATGGTATTGGAGTTCAATGATAGTAACAATGAAGAGCGGTCATTAAGCAATACTTAGTAGTTTATTGAATTGGGTCTATTCTCATCTGCACAATTTAAAATAAACAAACGCACAATAAAAGCTTAGTATTCGGCTATGTAATTGAACGGTTACATGGAAGAAAGGGGCTAGACCGAGTCAGCTATTGCATGAGATCTTCTCCATAGTAATGGTACATAGTGTCCGTGTGCAGCTGAATGCGTTGAACATATGACATGGGCCTGGATTTAGTTGTACTTTTCCACATGGCCCCAGAATTCTAGGAACACGAGGTCGACCGTAGTAGTATACACCTGTCCATCCACACGCTCTTCGCGTTTGTACCGAGCTTCAGACTTCTACATCCCGTAGCTCCCCTTCGCCAGCCCGGAGGAATTCTGGAGGCATCGCTGCCCAAACTCCTTAACGAAGACTTGTGACTCTTCTTTCTTTCGGCGACACCGTACTCCACGACGTTCTGTTACACGAAGTCTTGTGACTCTTCTTTCGGCGACACCGTACTCCACGACGTTCTGTTACTACCAGAATCCGAGTGAGAAGACAAGTTGGAGTCCCTGTCATTGAACATGATCGGTGAATTCTAGTTCTGTTCAATTCGAACAAATTTTACACAAAGCATCCGAGTGTGAGCCATTATAGTTTGAAGGGGCGTAACCTAGTGAAGAGGTTAGGAAAAGAGAACGAAAATGTTAGAGAGAGACAGCAGATGGCAATTGCCCTCCGAAGATTTTGACAGGAAAATCCGCACCTTAAATAGTGTACGCTGTATAATTTACGCCACTGAGATCTGTTTGTATACTATATACATCATGTGATTTATAACAATAGGATGACAGGCATCAAGAGTATTCCCTTAGCCCCTTAGTATGAGATAACAGATTCTAGAATGCAGGTGATCGCGAGTATCCCCTATGGGATACAATTGACGGGCATCTGAGGACAGTGCTCATCCATTTACGCAGCATTACCCGCCCGAAATAAGTTCAATTGCTTTTTAGAACATGAGCCGCTATCAAAAGTTGGACATAATAAAGCACGGAGTTCCGGGTAGATACTCGCAAGCTCCCTGTGCAAAATTAATTGAGTCACAATTAATCACAATACCAGTGAGATGAACTTACTAGGATTCTCGAAAAAAAAGTCATAATATCGCTGCTGGCTTAGTTCGGCCAACATCAGGAAATAGACAATAACCGGGGAATTGGTAGGTAGGGATGACTTGAGCATTACACACCCCTGCGCCATGGAGGCGGGATGTATCAAATTGGCCGGAACTACAATAAAAGGTCAAGAATAGTTTATAAATTGGGTTTAGAACACTTACTATGAAGCTTCTTCCTGACATCCGCATCCATGGGCTGCTGCACGACAAGATATCGATCTCAATTCGCAGTTGTACTCCTGAACATTTATTCATATTTACGCATCGAGGTCTTTCTTCTTCAAGCCCTGCAAGATCCTGCATCGTATAAATGATCAGAGAGTTTTCAAACAGAACAAAAAGATAGAAGGCCTCACTAAACGCGCAGCACTAGACAAGTTACCATCAAGTCCCGCACACAATATACGAATGGAATCCGTTCCGGATAAATTATTCGCAGAGTTCGAAATTGAGCGTGCAAAGGAATAATTGAGCCGATTAAATCCTTCTTCTTGAGAGCCTCTCGGTCAGTGGACGCCAGTATTGGACAGGAATTTTCGGTAGAGCTGACCGACATACGACGGCCAACGACGGATAGGATGAGCATGTGACATCTTCAAATGAGCGGATAACGCGTACTTTCAACAGTACTAAGCAGTGTTATCATTGAATCTGCCTGATCAAGCGGGATGACCTTGTTGGGTCGTGGATCGACAAGCGGGTCACCAAGTTCAACCTCTCCATACTTCGTCACCGTATTCAAAAGTTGCCATGTGGTATTGATAACCTATTGTGGAGTATCACCATAAACGAGGAGCAGCGTGAAGACAACCCGAACCTCGTTTGCATGTGACACGATCTCACCAAGAACGCGCGTCACTCAGTCCAACAACTCCTCTACAATTTGTTCCGTTCAGCGGAAGTTCCTTCGACATGTACACCGATCTTCCACGAAAGTACAGGTAGTAGGTTGATTGGTAGAATTGAAGCGGCGCGAGCACGGGTATATTTGGCTGCGATGGGTTCGCCGTTGTGTCCAGTAACCATATACACATAGGCCAGAAGCTTAACAAGACAGCTGAATGTCGCGTTACACGCATATGCAGTGCAAGATGGAGAGCATAAAGTGTCCACGACAGTCCCATGAACCGTTACGCTGGCAGATGCAACCGTCAAAGCCATAAGAGGTTGTCCTGGAGCGCGATATACCCTCATTAGCTTAGATATCCGCGTCGTAGAGAAAAATTCACTCACATTGATGCCTACACGATACCAAATACCTACCATTCCCAGCGAGTTATTGAGAAGGTCGACCCAACACCGTTCAAGCAGCCTAGACACACCAGACGAACTGGATGCATCGCTATCAGTCACATATCTCATTGGATGCGTTGCATATATACCTTATTGCAACTATCAGCCCAGCAATCGAACTATAGACATATTCCATCCACCATGTCTGAGGATCTGCTGGCAGAGACGCAGCAGATGCTTGCAGCCAGTCTCTGGAAGCGTGCCCGGTGGAGGAATAGAACACAAAGATGAATTATAACCCCTGGTTTTGGGATGTCATTACGATTAGGAACGCAAGAAGCCTAAGAACATACCTCAATCATCGTATATACGGTTTCCTTGAGGTCATGTCACCCGATCATCCACCGTCCTTGGATTGCAGCATGCGGGTATAGGCGGCCAAATTATAGCAATCCGAATCCATCCCAAAGTCAGCAATGGTGGGATGGCCCCAATTATCAGTGATTGTCGCAGTAGCGGCACTACTAATAGAGAGCCGGAAGGAGGGCAAGCTACGAAAGACAGGCCAGCGATTTACGCGACTCGGAGTATTAATGAGACAATATTACCAACAGGAGGAGATCGTAAAGCTACAAGAAAGAGGCCATAATGAGCAAATATGGATCTGTACAGATAGCATCAGGGGCAAGCAACAACGCGGTGAGGGGAGGAGAAATCTACCAAACGACCGATTGAAAGTGTTCTGATCCTGGAACATGAAACTGTGTTGTAAAAAAAAGTATATGAAGTCTCTAATTAGGATCTTATATGAGGAAGTTGCGTTGGAGGGGCGAACGTTCAACGAAGTGTGCTGACGAGATAAGAATGCGTACATAACCGCCCACATGGATCACCCAATCCGGAATACCACACACAATCCCCGACTATTATCATCCAAGGTAGAATGCTTCCTCACCGCGCTCTCGTGATTGGGTTGGGAAGACCTAGTTGGCTCTTTACCTTGCATTCACCCGTCATTTTTCGAGTTCGTCGAAGCTCTTAAATTGATTATGTCCACAGCCTTATCTAATAATATTAACACCAGTAATTTTATGGTTACTTTGAGAGTAAGAAACGGTTCCAACCGTATAGCAATGTGTATGAAACACCTATTCTGTAATGGTTAATCTTTATTAATTTTTAGGTTAATTAATCGACTATTGTTTACAGTCCTGAGGGAAACTTCAGCAGGAACCAGCTACTAGATGGTTTGATATGAATCCCTATTCATGGCTAATAGTTCAGGCTGCGGAGAATGACATTCAAAATGGAGAATCCCGGGCCCTCTCTGGTCAACTTAATCCACTGGATACTATTTGGTGGTTCATTCTATCCACTGTGTTCCCGCCTACCTTCTTGAAGTTTAGGTAAATTGTATGCGAATAACAGGATGCAACAGGTACTAAGGATGTCATTGGGAAGCGTCAGGCACAACATCCGAGTCCTGGATGTATGCGAATGTCGGTTGATTACTTTGTAGATTCACTATGCTTTATCCAATCCGCATCTCGTTAACCAGAGTTTGTGTAGATCCGAATAATCCTTCGATAAAAAGCAAGGTCTGGTATTATTCGAGTGATGCCTTCCCGGGTTCACGTTTGGACTCTGCGATCAACGAGGGCTTGAAGTTGAAGGGCACCGAATTAATGCTCCCTCTCTTTATAGACAATAATAAAGCCTGGTATCAAGGTAGGTATAGTGGGAAGATGATTCTACTCACATAATCAACACAGTGAACCTGAAATGTTGTCCACCATAGCGTATGAGGCATTATTGTTACAGTGGGCAACATTGGTGTTTACGCTTTTGCTGAAGCTAGTGATGTGATACATAGCCGTTGTTTTTATTTGAGGAAACACATAGTTCCAGCTATGGATGGAAACCGGTGGTTATACGGATTGTTGGCTCTATCTAAATAACACCTACTGCAAGATCTGTAGGCAAATAAAATACGGAAAACTGGTAGGAATTTTCAGTCAGAAGCATTACCTTCAAAAGGTCTTCCAAATCATTAAAAATAATTACCGGGAGGACGTGGCTACATAGTAAATGTTCTGCGAAGAAAGTCATGTGGGATAATCTAGACTCTAGAGTGAGTGACATGGTAACTGTCATCGGTCGATGTACGGCTCTTGCCAGGGCATGTGACGTATTTCGAGATATCATTCTGTTCCCGATCAGAGCATTCTATGCTACTTGAGCAACGAAAAGAGCGGAGTCCTTCACCGGATGGTTCCTGATTCATTCACTGCTTCCCACCGTACTTACCGCCGTAGACAGTCGACCTCCGACTACCTCAGATCCCGTCCGGTGAGCTTTCTTAATCAAATTATTTACTGTTCACCAATTCCTCTGATGATTTAGGATATTTTGTAGGCTGGCATCTGCGAACCCTATGGCAATACCATTTGTAGGTGGAGAGTGACACTGGTAAGAGCCTGAGAGCGCTTCTGTGCAGCCTCTCCATCGAAAGGCCACGTCCAACGGGATCGGATAGACTGTATAGCTTAGTGGTCGCATAAAATGATAGGCGCTTTCTTCCGCTCATTATGCGGACGTAACACAGTGGAAGGAGATATATATTCGTCCGCCGTCGCCGGATGAGGTATTATAATAACTCACGCCACTACTTTAACAGGAGATAGAAGGCTTCAGTCCCCTTTCTAATGCGATACAAGTT
>KN837630.1:0-13098 GCA_000827215.1 Sphaerobolus stellatus SS14 | reverse complement strand
CCTCCTCAAATTTACCTCCTGTACCTCCATCGACATCTACCCATGCCGTGGATACAAACACGATGCACGCTTATTTGGCAGCTTTACAGCAATCTACTATAGCAAATGCCACTGCCGCTCTAATGTTTCTAAACTGTATGGGACAATCTGCAGCTGTTATTCCATCATAACCAGGGGTCTTCTCTGTTGAATCTCAAAACAACCCCAGCCCAAGGTCTCGACTGAGATTTATTCCTGACGATGAACTATTGCTAGTCCACACTATCTATGAAGGCCGTGAGAGATGTAGCCTCTTCGAGATTCTCCAAGGATTGGATACAGTGTGTCCGTTTTTTGCTACTTCCTTTCCCTTACTGAACCCTCCTTTGAAGAGGAACGGGCATGCCGCTTCAAAGTGGACCGCATTTTATCTCAAGAATTCGCAGAAAATCAATGCCCTCGTTTCGGCTCATACTAAACCAAAAACCAACACGCAGGTTGAGCCAACCTCGTCGCTTCAAGCTCGACCATCAAACTCTATCCCGAACGATATTCCAGGCTCATCTTCAAAAAGTCTAGTCCGAATACCATATTTTTCTACTACCCCCGCCTCTCTCAACGCTAGAAGATCAAGAAAAAATCCAGACCAAGCCAGTTCGGAAACGAAACAGCATGCGAATTCAAACTTTAAACGACGAGAGAAAAGAACAAACGGCGGCCCATTGATGCGCTCGTCTACACCTCCCACACTAGTCTCGGCGCCGCGTCCTCAGAAATACACCCCCGAAGATGTAGCTTATTTTCGTAAAACATTAAACCAGTGGTTAGATGATCCCAGATGTCCTATTAATTATCGCCAATTGTCTAAGAAACTGGCCGGGAAGGTAAGTAATATACTTTGATCTCCCCATCCCTAGTTTGGAATAAAATATTTTCTTCGTCTAGATTACTCGTCACTCGATAGTCTCGCGGAATTGCTGGGTTAAATATGCTGAGGTGGTGCAGGAAATAATCAAAGAAACTGGTCGAGAGCACCATAACTATAGACCTACTCCCGGAATTGAACGAAGATCTGGGGCAAACAGACGATTAAGTCTGAAGATAATTCTGAAGATGAATATCTCCCATTACACGGAGAAGAATCTAGCGGAGAAAGAGAGGTTATAGGTCTGGTTGCGTCTGATTGCGAGGCAACGCCGGTAATAGATCATCAAATTGACAATGCTAGAGTCGACGCAGTTCAGATTAAATCACGTCGAGCGTCCCCAGTTCGGGGTGGAAACAGGTTCCTTGATAGTGAGGAAAAGGCCACAGCGAAACATGTGGCTTCCATTTCTTTGAAGATGTGGAATACAGTGCCTACTAGAGTCAAGCTCCTAAAGAACTTTCAAATCAAGGTGTCAGGAATCAAATATTCTACATGGGCTTACAAGCTCGTGGTATTAAATTCTAATACCAACAGTATCCCAGACATAGCCTAGACTCATAGTCAAACTACTGCGCCTTAAATGTCCATGATACGTTATGTTCCATTTTCATGCAAGATCGATCAGGAATTTCCCTTATTTTGTCAGAAATTCGACGCCAAGCAGAAAGTTACGTTGCTCACGACAAGAGGAGATAAGACAAAGCCAGTTCAAGCTCTCACTCGCGGGAAACATCATTTAAAAGAGGTATTTGGGGTTCTTAAAGCTTGATTGCAGAATCACAGATGAGGCTTGCAATGACGATATAATCGCAATATAAAATAAATAAGATGTTATATATAATATAGATACTTGCTATCAAAGCGCTATTTGCCAGACTTTACGGTAAAATGTATCTTCGCCGTGGTACTAGGATTCTTCTTCTTTAATGTCCAAAGATTCCCTCGGAGATGAGGGAAGACTTCCAGAAGCCTGTTCGTCAGGAAATGTAGATCTGGGATAAACAGAATGTTTCCCTCTCTCTTCTTGTAGGGGAGACTCCTAATCTGCTTGTTAGTAAAAGAAAATACATGAGACTTAATTGGGTACAATCCATACCTCAAGTTTGACTTTCACTTGACTATGAGAAGTCGTACGAGACTGGGTTCTTGATTTTCGTCTTCTCAGTCCTGAACCTCCAGCTTGAGAGTCCTTAGGTGGTTTATTGCCAGGGGAGTCCTGCTCGCTGTCGCTACTAAGTCCGCGTTTCGAAACACGTCTTGCTTTGAGGTAAGGAGCGTCTCCACCATCGGACTCGTCTCCAATAGAACCACCATCGTTGTGTTCCGTTTCTGGAGGGAGGCTGGACCCAAACGTGCTGAATATGATCGTTGTAACGATAATGATGGAAATGAAGAAGAACGTAAATGATGAAACAAAAGTTGTGATGCGCGGGTAGCGGCTCAAAATTTTACTGAAAGAAGAGAGTTTGAGCATTATACGATTGTATACGGCAGGGAAAAACTGCCCAGACATACCGAATGCCGGTGGGTCGGATAATGCCTTTGACAGTGGCTTCTAGAACGGTTAATTCACGAGCTTGGCCACTTCCAACTGATTTCCAACCATCCGCACGACCAATTTCGAGCCGTATTTGTACATTAGTTGTCCCAGCCATAAACTGGGAAAGAAGGGGGACATCGACATTGAGGGTTGGAGGATAGCCCCATAGGGTTTGTCTAAGGTATGATGCTCTTGGTGGCACAAGAGCCGTCTGGAATACAATCATTAGTCAATCGTTTTGAATTCAAGATATGTACTTACAGAGCGGCGAACTGTGACTATTGATTCGTTGTATGCAGAAGAAATTCGTAAAGTAATCATAAAATTGCCTAACGCGTAATTTGACTCGGTGGCAGGTACAACAAGATGCAGTGATATATCGTAAGGTTGATCAGAGTAGATTTGAGGTAGCTGTGCGATCGCAAATGGATTTATAGCATCCCTAGCCATACTCTCTTGTCAGCTTCACTCATTTCACTATATTGTGATAAATATGATTCGTACCCATATTGCAGATAAGTATCAACCTCCCACCCCACTGGTACACTCTTCCACACAAACCATCCCGCAGTCCCCGACAGGACTATTAGTAGAGGTATAGATAGCAGACATACGACGAAAGGGAGCAAATACGGCAACAACGGTCGAACGGGCCTTAGCGGTGCAGTAATTATCCTCCCTGCCATAGGTAAGATACCAGAAGGATGTACATCTTCGTCTGAGTGGTATTTGTAGTCTTCAGAAGGGGTGGAAGCCATTGAAATCAAAAGACCGTGCAGTGGAACACAGCCACGAAACTCGCACAGTGTGACCGTGGCTGTCACGGGCGTTTTAGCCATTGTTCGAAACGGGATGTCTAAGAGTCTTCCGTCTTTGCTTCTTACCTCAACAAGAAAGAGGCCTAACTTCTCTCACTAGCGGTCCATGTGCTTTATTAATTCATTTACTTACTATCACAAGCTGATATGATTACTTATGCCTCCAATTGAACCTCAGTTACACAGCACGCTCAAGTTCCTCCGATTTTTTCCTCTATTGAAGATGATCTTCTAGCCTTAGCTGGCGCTGTCATATTGAACAAAATATCAAGCTTAAAACTGATCAAGGCGAGGTCTACTATACAAATTCAATTTTTATAGAGCACTAACGTCAATTTCAAGCTGTCACTCCCTCTTTTCTGTAGGGTTCGTTGTGTTATATAGCATCTCATCAAGTTGTGATAGAAAAGTATGACTGTTGACATAATGACATTCATAGGAACTAGGATGATCCTAACTAAAAATTTCCGAAGAAGATTACGATTACTCAGGGATTGTAGCCGTTCCTCAGAATTCCACTCAACCTCCCTGGCATTGATGTTCAAACGAAAAAGTCTCTATTTACACCATGCTCTCGCTTCCTTTGAGGAGATCCATTCGATAGGCCTTTATTGGAGGTATAAATTTAACAATTTTAGCGTATATGAAATGAAACTTCTGTTGGACAATGGATCTTGAGGAGCTTGTATCCTTAACAGGTAAGAATTGTTCTGAGGTTCAACGTTAGCGTACCACAGAATCTAATCTCAAGGTCACTTATTCTAGGATTTTTTGGCAGATGGGCGTTGTTGATTGCTGCTGATAGTTGTCATAAATGGTCTCGTCCTTTCGGGTAATCGACGCAGTCCTCCACTGCATCATACAAGATACTCGAAAGGGCAAGCTGAATCGGACTCGGATGTTTTGAAGATGTCCTTTTAGGCAGGATAGGCAGCTGTGCGACACAGTATGAAGAAGTCTTGACATTGACTACCTTGGTGCTTATTACTAACTGCTTTCAAGAAACAATTTCCTTATGCTTGGTGGAAGACAATCTCAAATGTCATTAATATTCTTCACGGTTTCCATTTCGAGGATTTCTGATTACCAGAATCTATCGCTCAGGTTCCGATCTCAAGTCCATTGATCGACGGAAGAGTTCAAATTATTGATGAATGCATGCTTTGGAAGTTATCGAAACTTAAAGACGCTTCCTCTATTCTTGCTTTGCTTGCTACTATTTTGGCGATCCTCTTGACTTGAGGAACACCAGGATCCGCTACCATGCTACCATGTTTCGCGGTCTAACATTGAACACTGAGGGCTCTATGGAAAGGTGGAACAAGATATCCGCGATCGCCTGAAATAGCGCCAACGTGGTCATTATATCGTCAAGCCTTTCACAAATGACTTGGCATTAAACTGCACAGGAACCGTGACTGCTGCAAGATATGGCTTGTAATGTCAAGTGATCTCCATGGATGAGCTCGATGACATGGAATATTCTAGATGCGAACGCCTGCGGAATCTTTACTAACGTTTCCCTTGCAATTGGTACTTATCTTCATCATGAGAAGTGACTATTGATGTATGGTACCTCTCTTCCACATTTACCTTCACTCGTTTCACATAAACCGTTCGCTAAACTTTCATAAATTCGCAGGATTTTTCACCGTGTTTATTCTATAATTGTCCACGTGTAAACTAAGACATCCCACCGATCATCCCTACCCATTCAGACCCTTTCGGAGTATCCCTGCCATCATCTCCACCCTCATGGAGTCCCAAAGTCTTCGACCAATCAAAACCAGTACACCATTTCTACATTTCACATGCCATTATCGTACATTTACCATATTTAGGTATTTCACGTGCCACTTAGAACTCTCATTAGTACTCTCATTAGTGTCGTTGCCTTTAAGTACTGGGCTCTTTTCACCTTGTAGACCACAATCTTACTACATCGCATCTCTTTTCTCTCTACAATCATGGCCGCTCCTGCTGAAATGAACACTGCTGATATCAGCGCAACCTTTATTATGGTACGGCTACCAATCTGTGACGTTCAGGATTCTTCTCATCATTGAAACAATTTCCTACAGAACAAGACCCTCAGCGATTCGACGGATAAGGTCCTTGAACTGCAGGGTATCAGTTGGTTTAAGCGCAAGGCCATCAGCATTGCCACCATTACCTTGCATGTCAATCATTACAAGGACGATGCTGGCGTTGAGCACATCGATATCAAGCAAACGCTGACAGGCGGTATTGAGGGTAACGTAGAAAATCGCACTATTGATGGTGTACAGCGTGAATACAAAGATGGCCTCTTTGGAGACGTCAGTCAGTATATATCTTTCTGCTTTACCCATAGGATCCGAAGCTAACATCTCTCCCAGTCAGCAAGACTCGCAGAGTCAAGGTTGACGAACTCGAGCACGAATTCTTGAAGACTGGTTGGATTTCGGAAACCATTGAACCTGGTGTCATCCACTCGTATGTTGTGAGCGATGAGGCGAAAAGCGGACGCCAATGGACCGCAGAGCAGGTACGATATTACATTTTGTTACATTGTCGCTCTTCGTTAATGCAGCATAGGCTTGGGGTTTTGAAACCATCAACGGCGAAAAGCGATACGTCCGCCATTTGAGATTTACCTCTGGATCTACTTTGATCGAGGCTAAACTCATCTATGACTACGGTATGTTGTCAAAGAATTCGGATGTTTTTCGTTTGGTTGGCTTATTTATTTTTAGTTGGTCCCTATCAGAAGTAAATTTATGACTTGATATCGCTGGTATCTCCTACTATTTATTTGTATAAAGCCTGTGAACCGCTATGTATGTAGTTTGAATGAGGCATTTGTAAACTTGATGCACCAAGTACTAGAACGTTGTGGCACGTCGGTAACCACTGGCATGGAGAGCTGCTGGACATGTATCAATTATCATAAGCATCCTTAAAGCACGCAATACCTCAAGCACATTCTTAGGTCTAGAGTATTAACCGTAACATACAGAAATTTACTCAGATTAAATTGTGTTGAAGACTGTACAGGAATTTCAGCACTTGAGAGATGAATCGATGAATATTTTAGTAGAGAGCCAAATGAGTGCTGATAAGATTAGATACGTACTCAAGTTTTACACGTGAAACCGTAAACGCTGCCGCTTTTTGCCGTCTGCGGGATCGTATTCAAAAGAGAGACTGCTTCGTATGACGTACGGCAGACGCTGCTATTTAACATGTCCTCCTCTTCTCACACAACTCTTCAAACCGTTCATTCAAAATCTTATAGTTTTCTTAGCTATTCTACCTTGATTTATGATTTTAGGAGGAGTTCGGCGCCGAAACCCAGCCTTACCCAGAAGCCTCTTGAAACCTCCTCTTCTGCCGACTCGAAGTCTAGCTCCTGGAAGGAAGTTTAAAAGATTATATTCCTTCATGGATCCCAGATAAGTTGAACAGGTCTTCCTTTAAGCTTCTTTTCCGATGCTGAGTAGCAGCCTGGGCAGCTTGGATTCTCATTGTTCCAAATCACTCTCCTTAAACCTTTGAAAATGCGTGAGTTCAGTTCCCTAGTACTCCGCGTGAACCCACTGATTTAACTCTTAATGGAACATTCTTCAGACCCATGGTATCAACCATCATTTCTCCCGCGTTACCCGTCCAGTTATATCTCTTGCAACGGCAACTTTGATGCTCGGAGTTCTTTTTGGATGGGCATGGAGGTCTGCTGCAATGAAGGCATCTCTTTCAGCTAGAGATCAAGTATTACTGTTATCAGAATTACAGCAAGTACAACGAACGGACGCGACACCTTATATCTAATTTACAGATTGATCAGTATGATTTATTCTTCGAGTGTAAATCCTGACGCATAATTCCAAATAGAGGTCTTCAAGGGCGTTTTCCTTCACTGGCGGTAATATCCATCTTATGCCTTTTAAACCTAGAATTAAATCTGCTCCACAGCTCTAGCCTTATTTTTTAAGTCTTCTTGGCCATCAATGCCTTCCCTCGCTATTGCACACGAGCTACCTCTCCTAGACTAATTTTGTTCAATGTGTTCGGGTAAGTGGGAGTATAGCGAAAGATTTATTCTCTAAGGAATTAATTTCGTTTTCTTAATTTGCAAGAAAAATTTTCTGGACGTTATTTGCGTGCGTGACTTTTATTACTCGATACATCGCTAAATATGTTTTGTAAACAATAGACTATTGGATCACTATTTCATGCCGCTAACTATCTAATTCTAGAATCTTTTCTTATTTCAACTACTGCGTGAATGGCTATTGGATTTACAACAATCATTCTAATTTTCCCAGAAACCTTAAACCATTCTCTCTTGAACGGACTTGCGAAAGTTGTCGGCATTCTGCGAAAATTGGTCGACATTCAAAATGGGTCTTAACCCTCGGGTCTGTTGTCGAACTAGAAGCTGAGTCGCCGCTTCGTAAACAGATACAGACCATGGTTGTTGGAGCATTCGGCAGGATTCAAAAATGTGTGTGTACAATGCTAGTGAAGCTCGCATTGTTAATTTGCAAAATGTAGCAATGACCAACGCCTCGATGCTATCAGCTGAGTTCAACTACGAAAGATTTAACGGAGAAGATGTCAAGTCCCTATTGGAACCTCTGAATATTTTGATAAACCGCGTGTCTAAGTTAAACTATGTACTTCAATAACTGTAAATGTTCTTAACAATGTTAATAGCTAGACTGTAAAATCTTACGAAACTGGTAGGACGTGACCAAGAAGACGCAGATGTGCTAGAGGAAAAGCCTGCGATAGAGCTGACAACACAACAATCGGGTACAGGAAAATCTGGTTCCCATGACCCTCTTCGGGAGACATGCCTATGTTTGACATGGACTCCACAGTCGCAAAGGCTCTGACCCTGGGGAAATTCAGATTAAAGAAATCTTTCCTTCTCTCAAGTCCTCCATATCCGAATTGCACAAAGCTTGCTCCGAAGCTCTTAGAATTTCCGAAGAGATAATCATCCATTTTAACACAATCGTTGGAAGTCCAGTGATCTAAAGCTTGACCTCCATTTGGATACGGAATTGGACAACCTGCGTCGAGCTCTAGAGTTTTTCAAAAATTCGGGGCACCTTGAAGTTGTGGAGCCTTTCAAGCATTTCAAATCACTTCCTCAAAATGATAATGGCGTTTCAAGACGAATGTTATTCTATGCACTCGTGTTTGAGGCCAATATTGTCTGGGTCGCGGAAGTCATCCTCGGATTCGGTGAATTAATTGTCAAGATCGCGGTCAAACACATGAAATCACGACTATGGATGCCGAAGAGCCTTAGGTCGCTGTGGAAAATCTTGTTCTTGTTTGAGGAGAGGGAAAATGCGTGAAATCCATATGAGAATAGAGAGTCGCCTACGGATCCTGTAGAGATCGAAAAATCCTAGACGGTTGAGAGTATGCCGTTACACCATTATTTGTTTATTCTCCTCATAATTTACTAATTTTACATAAGAACGAGATCCTGATAGTAAACCACCCTCTAATATCTTTCAACGTTTCGATTAAATTTTGTATGTATGTTACAATTGGTGTCGAACCTCTAATGCCACCGTATGTTTTCCTCTTGATATATTATATTTGCCTTACTATATGGAAATTATGATTTAGTATGCCTTCAAGTATTCCTTCATTACTATTGCACTATGGTTACCATCTATTTTCAGACCGACAGCACGTGTGTTTATGTCCTTTGTTATCACGGAGCTATGTTCATGATAACACTCCTAGTCTTCCACTATTCCAACAATGGGGTTTGGGCTCTTATTATGTGACTTTACACTTTCACCATATCAGGGTTGTGGTAACTAATCTCCCTCCAAGGTCTCAAACGACATTGCAACCATATATCGGAGATCAAATCTATTCGTATGTTTCTTGATTTGTTTCAGATATATTGTACCTGAGCTAGATTAGCCATTTCGGTCGTTTATCAACTCTCAGCTGGTGTACCTATTGGCTTTGCGGGATGGTACATTGGTTCTGAGGATGGAAATGGAAATCCGTATGGAATAACGGCCATTATGGCTCTAATCCTAGTACCTATCGTGTTCTGGCGTGTGTTTACACCTAACGTACTTCCCTCTAAGTATCATGGCTGGAGTAAGAAAGCGTTTCTAGTTTGACATAATCTCAAAATCGATAACACTTTAAACAGGTAACCATTACTCTGGTAGTAGGATATTCGTGGATGGGTGCGTAGTTTCTCCTCTTCAGCATCTATGAACCTGCTATTCCAAAAAAACATCGTCGCCATTTAAGTCGCCTCCAATTAGTTGGAAATCTCGGTGTAGGTTGGTCAGTTGGATGGAGACAAAGGCTTTTGGTATTGATTGGTATGCATTTTAATCTTGATAATATTACTTCCAGAATCAAATTTAATGCTTAATCCCATCATAGGTTCCGGAGCCTCTGCAATTTTGAGACTCATACCCCGCAGTCTGTGCGGAAAGCCATTCAGATTGAAAATGCATCTCTAATATTCCAACTATCCCAGCTATACGGAATGTTAATTTCTGAATGGATCGTGGTGAAAGAGAAAGCAAGTATCAGGGAGAAGACTCGCAGATCTTCGGTAGATAGCAGACCTCAATTGACCCAATGGTCATCGCAGCTCAGAAAGAGATTCACCAAAGTTGCAACAACTGTTCAAACCTTAAGGACACAAACCAGCCTCGCTAAACGGGAAGGCTATTTTAGAGGAGCATGGCCTGTCGAAGAATACAGGGAGCTGGGGGAGATTCGGTCAGAAATGCTGTTGTATCTAGCTCAGGTTAGTTAAGTTGCTTGCGCATTTGAGAGTAAACTTATAAGTAAATTTAAATTGTTAGCTTGCTGGAGCTGTGTATCATCTCAATCCTTTATGGAGAAAACACTTGTTGCACCATACCAAGTTCCTGAACCCAGACTTTGTGAGCAGCATATCTACAGTGGGAAGATGATTTCTGAACCATTTTTATCTATAGGATATCTGAAGTTGTGTCTATGTTTTCATTGGTATCACATTCTCTACACACAGGTGAACTGTTGCAAGGGACTCTTCCCAAAACCTTTTAGATCAAGTTTCATACCACAATTACCAGACTACATGGCAGGGAGAAGATGGAGAGGATGGGACCATTAGACAGAATTAAATTCAGAAGAGTACATGAATTTGGATAATTCTATTTAACAACCCCCTGGCAGGAATTGTTTCTTATTTAACAACCCAGGGTTGATGAGGACTGTTAGTACAAAATGGATCGGGCAGGCTGTCAGGCTCCTGTCATGGCCATGGCCGGCAACTTGTTGCCAAGTAAGTAGTCACATTGCCTTTTGCAACCAAGTCCCTTTACTATGTAGTATCTGCAGCTGTGGATGGGCGTACTACTCTCTACTCTATCTTTCTTTTTATTATTTCTGACTTATCTCCATAACATATGATGAACAATCTTGGTGATTTGCATCGAGACCAATAGCCATCGGTGCCAGAGTGTGGACTTGACTTGGCATAATCGCCCACTTGCCTTCAAAAGATGTTGATGAGGAGGCATTTATCCACTACCAGATAAGTTCGGACAAGAGTGAGGAGATATGAGTTGATTGTGTATCGTGCAGGTGAGGGAGGGGCAGCCGCCGAGCCGGTAGAAAGTAACCTGCCGGTTTCGGTTACGCTGAGCCCCTCGGCAACGCTGCTTAGCCAAGCAGACGCAGCTGCCGGCAAGCCAATTTCTCGGCGAGATCTACTAATATACTAATATGTACAAGTTTACTGAGCTGATAGCAACCGTGGGGGTCGATACCGTCACGGGGGTGGTTAAATAGAATTATTCCATGAATTTTGCTGCAGGTATTACATCTGTGTATATGATCATCAGGGTGAGTAGCTGGTTGCAATTCGTGTTGAGGGCTCAGTTGAGAGTCTTAAATTGTTTCACAGCTGCTGGACCGTTTGCTCCAAATTACTCTAAACTTTGTGGAGAAGTTCCGTTGAGAGGTTTCGCAGAGTGGAGAGAGCAATATGGCAACGGAGTACTGATATTTATTAGTGCCAATCAGGATTGCGGCCTGAAGTTGTATTCTTAGTTTTAACATTATCTCCAAGTATAGCATGCCTTATTTCTATTATTAGAATGCCGTCCGTGTCTTGACCGGCTTATCAACGCTGCCGAGGCATCATTCCAGGTCAGTGCTGGTCCACTGTGTGCAGTTCTTTTTACCCTCTCCCACTGAGTGTAATACCCAACTCATGCCTTCTGACATCAATGCCATTCCAGAGCTAATTCCAATGTCAAGCTCTTCGACGAGGTTGGCATCTTCGCCCTCACAATCGGAAACATCGTCAAAGAAGGATGGTTTTCCACAGCTTGAAGCCGCTGTTGAGGAGCCTGTTCCCACCGGATTGCCGTGCCATATCCGTGCATTAAAAGGGGCAGAACATCGATATCCAAGAGCTTATCAGAGAGTCTCTAGATTATTGTTATATGCTCGAGGTCCTAGTCCTCCAAGATTGCTCGATCGTGCGTAACACGTACTTTATCCGAAATGGGAGATGCTCACCGGCCTATAGCACCAATTCCATTCCTAGACTTAGACTTTATACCACCAAAGTTTCTGCACGGATTAAGATCTCGACGAGTAACGTTACCGATTGAATCATGGTTCCTGAAGAAAACGCGGCTATTAGCCAGATCTTGGCTCATGCTTCTCTTCGGTGCAGCCTATATCATTGCGCTTGCCTTTCTAGTACGTGCGCAATGGTTCACTATACCGGCAGAGTCTTTCGTTGGCTGCACCTCGACGTACTGGGGTAAAGATGACGCATGTGGCTTAAATGGAGAGGCTTGTGCGCCGTTTGACAACAGTACATTCGACTTTCGATGTCCCGCGCAGTGTTCCTCTGTGATATTATTAAATCCAAGAACAGTCGGTGCGGAGCAAGTTGATTTTATTCCTCTCGTTGTTGGCGGAGGAAATTCTGGGAATGCTTCATTCCCTGGTTCTTATCGCGGAGACAGCTTTCTATGTGCTGCAGCCGTCCATGCGTAAGTTTATTTATTATTTGCAAGACGTGTTCACCCACCTAATATGTTTGGATTTTTAGTGGAATTATTGATGATTCTAGAGGTGGTTGTGGCAGAGTCACATTGGTAGGAACACAAGGTCCCTTCCAATCGGTCACTGCCAATGGTATCACATCTGTTGGATTCCCTTCCTTCTTTCCTCTTTCCCTTCGCCTAAGCCACACGAATGCGCTGCATAGCTGTACCGACCTTCGCAACGACGCTTTAGCATTCAACATTCTTTGTTGCTGCCTCATATTCTTCCTTTTCCGCCCCAAACCCCTCGTTTTATATTGGTGCCTTGTTTGTATTGGATATTGGCACGTTATCTTCTTTTCACAACCCGCAGGAGCTCCCCCTGCTATATCTGATGCTTTCGGCACCTTCCTGCCAACTTTATTCATCTGCCACGCTTTCTGGGAAGTGGCGTTCCGCCATGTTCTTCCGCACTTTTCAAAGATGCCCCTTGAGCGTGCGGTTTGGTATATAGGTGGCTTTTGGCCTGGTGAGTTTGTCGATTTATACCTGCAACGTCATCTAATATATTTTGTTATTAGGCGTATTACTTAATATTATCACCGACAAAATACCTATTGATCGTCTCGTGGCGTCTGACATTTCACAGAGACCAGGTGCAGTGGTATCTTTAATTATAATCGTCGTCGTCCTGGTAGGAATTATCATAAATCAACTTCGTGTTATCCGAAAAACAGGATGGCTCTCCTATTACGTGAAGGCCTATATCATCACAGGTCTCATCATACTGGTCTT
>KN837619.1:0-17880 GCA_000827215.1 Sphaerobolus stellatus SS14 | reverse complement strand
ATCAATGGGCTTCTTATAGGATTATGAGCCACACATTGCAAAAACATATTAGATGTCTGGAATGATCGGCCTTCAGAAATTCATGAAGCTCGGTGTCCTGACCTCCACAGAATGTGTTAAACGCCGGTCATGTGGCAGGAACATGTATTCCATGAGGCATAAAGTACGATCTATGGCAACTAAATGTCGGTGAATCAAGAATAATGGTAAGAAAGGAATCGGTGAATTAGGGAAGAAGCAACTCAGCGTTCTATTAAAGAACTTCCCGGAAAGGCGTTTCGCAGGATGTGATGCCTCTGCTAAACCGGTTTTCACTAATTTACCGACATTTGGGTACCCGGAACAACGTGTCTTAACACACATCGGCATTTCATCAACTTTGTCATATTTTTAATTTTACCGTAATACTTACCGCATGTTTGCCTTAATTACCGGGGATAAACACGCCGCAACGGCATTCATAGACTTCTACACAACGCGCAGCCACTTCATTCATTTATATATGCTTCTACCGAACACGTGATATCAACGTTTTTTGGATGTTTACCGGAGGATTATGCTGTACAGTATATAACACGCAGGAACAGAATTGCAAGAAAAAATCCAAAAACGCCCAATAATAGATCAGGCACATTGCCAAAAAAGGGCAGATTGGTAGAAATTTTAGAGTACGGGGTACCATCTTTGCATCGCCTACGGCAGTTGCCGAATGCAGTACACCACGATGAAGGGTCGGCAGCCAATGATGGCAAGAGAATCAATTTGATCTTTTATTTGAAAAATTGATTGATTATGCTCCAAATGATGTTCTATACGTGAGCAAGTAATGTCGAGGTCGAGGTTTGAAACTCCGCGGAGCGGTAATCGAATATCTACAGTCGTCACCGATGCACCCATTCTGCTCACTTGCAGTTGATCTACATGTTGATTATGTCGAAAGGCGATCGACTCATGTATTGGTCGTAATGTTTCAATCTTTCAAGTAAGTCGTAGAATTGATTCATTATCTTTGGTTTGCTTACATTCGCGTTCCAGAGAGAACTTAGTACTTAATACTTGAGCAGCGAGCAGAACAGCCCGTATTGTTCTGCTCTGTCCGTATGATTGCGTCGCCATAATAATATACGGAATAAAAGGCGCTGTGTTGAGAAGGAGTCTGGGATCATAGGGTACGTGGCTCTATATCATCTGCAACCCGCGTGCTAAGACTTTTCGATTGCTAGAGCGTAGACTTCCTTTGCATCTTTCCCTCGTCCGGCGAGATACGATCTTCTGATATCCGTCTCAATACCTCCTAGCCAACATGTGCTGTCTTTCGCTCTCTCGATTGACTGGAGGACCGGCCTACGTATGTTGTGCAGTTGTACTCATGACGCAAACCCTGGTGCTCTATTTCGTTTAGGGAAAGACGTGAAGTGATCAAGGATATCGATCTACTCCTATGAGCCTTCAACGTGCTGCCCTTTCTTCTTGTGGTTCGCTATGCCTGCTTGTGAGTCGATATTAGCATCCACGCTAAACCAGTAACTAACCTTCTTCGTCCTGTGTAGAGCCTGATCGTATATCGACTACAATCTGATTCATCATGGACAACATACGTTACCTCTCTCTTTGGATGAACTCAGAAACCTAGCGATGACGACAAAGGTCCCTGCGAGTGATCTTGTACTTTTGACCAGTACCGGAGTCCCCAGAAGAGATATACACACTCATGATCTCTGATCACGACAGTATTCTATCCGACTCACCATCGGTATTGATTTAGATTGTGAGGTCTTGGCTTGTACAGTGCATTGTCCTGACCCGGACGGACGTAACTACTAAGCTTTGCCATATCATCATTTGGATCGAACTTTTAGGCCATATTCGGGTATGCTCATCATTCTCATCATGTCTAAATATTGCTTATGAGCATTTGAACCAGACTTGCGAACTGTGTTGTGATTCTCCTACGCTGTTTCGAGTCCGAAGCCACGGGCGCTTACTGCCACAACCTATACCTTCGTCTTCTGGTCGAACTCTTCTGCCTGGACCTGGTTTGACATCCGCCTAATGATCTATATCGGTTAGTTCATCTTTACGATCCCGGTGGAGATCCCTTCATTTGCTCACTATGAACGTAGATTCCTCGATGCAACTGGTACTCGTCACCAGCTCAAGTCACATTTGCAAACCATTCGCGGTCACTAGTCTTCCAGGGTTACAGCCATATCGTGATGCCAGTTTTCCTTGTCGTGCACGTGTATGAAACGATCACATCGTGAGTCGCCGGACGCCACATCCCATCGGTGTGTGCCCATCATGGCGGGAACTGCTTCGGCAAGGTCACTGCATACAAGGTTAAGATCAACGTGGCACTCTGAGACGTTATACCTTGGTCACATCACGGAGATGGATGGTAGCCTGGAGGAGACACTGCTATTGGGAAGTGGAATGTGAGGTTAGAGGGTATGTCCGGGTTATGGGTTGTAGGTACGCATCTTGCCGTGTTACATCGTCATGCCTTTTGAACTCCATACCTAGGTATATCGTCTTCTTCAAACGGTTGCGCGATAGCCCCAGATGCTACGTTTGGTTCCGCAGCGGCTCTGCTGGGGTCAACTTATGCCTGCAGTCTCAGGTTTCGACTTTCGGTATGCTAAGGACCCTACTTTCTTTCGATCTAGAAGTAAATCATATATTGGCTCGTATTGGCACGAAACCAGGAGGATCGTCACCACAAGCCTCAGCAACCCACTTTGCATATTGTTGGGCCTTCTTATGAACACGTTGCACATCGCTAACAATACATAACTACTGAATTCATTCCTAAACAATACCCTAAATGCGACATAAGTCTTGCTGATTGTCTTCCACTACGTCTATTCAAGAAGCTAAAATCCAAAGTGGACAAAGGGGACCCATTTTACGAAGTTCTCTTCACCAACCTTCTCGCGAAGTTGCTCTATCGCTTCATGGAGGGCATAAGCGGTCTTACGCCTTACTTCCTTGCCTCCTGCAGTCGTTCTAGCCTTCAATAGAATAGAATAGAAGGCCTCGGCAATCACAGGACCATCATCATCTCCAATAGACCACATAGTCGCTATTACGCTCTGGAAACCCACCGCCAACATTCCTGCTGCAAGGTGTACAGCTTCATTGGGAAGCTTCGTATCGCCCGTAGCGGTTTGACATGCAGACAGGAATGCAAGTTCTGCACGATCCAATCTTTTCGCCATCAACGATTCCAGCTCAAGCTTCCCGTCATAGAGAGCAAATGCGCTCTTTATCGGGTCCTTTGAATCTTGGATGCCATGGCATGCTAGATGAACCCAGTCATGTTCGCCCATTCCTTCTAAGACAGCAGGGATAGTAGCTTGTGTGTGATCTAGAACCTTGGCGGTAGTGAGTTTTCGAATCGCCTCTGCCTCCTTAATGGTCCCAGGGAGGCTTCGTTGATGAGGAGTATTTGGCTGGGAAACGATGAGAACCTTTGGGGGAGAAATTGAGGGTTCGTTATGTGGACGAAGCAGAGTTGTTAGAGTAGGAGTGTATGATGATACCATAAAATCAGATATTTTTACTTGCTTTGAAGAATCAGCAGAACGATAAATTCCAGCTGCGTGAAGAGGTAGGAAAGCTAGAGGCCCTGTAGCACACCATGTTATATGAGGTTTGAAGTCATCGGAGGCACTGTCTGGTAACTATAAACCAGCCAGTAAGCAGATGATATTGAGAGAATTTGATGCAATGTATTCACCATATCCTTTATTTTCAGCCAAACTGGAGAGACGATTCCGGACCATAGAGTTGCCAAAATGGATTCCAAGCTTTTGGCATCATTTTGAGCACTTGTATCATCAAACATCATTTTGCGACTATAACGAACATTACGTGTTTCAAGAATTGAGTTCATTTGAGAGTGTAATTTATCTGCTTGCTTATGAGAAAAATTCTGAAGGTGGACATGTGCAATAGGTTCATGAAAATTGTGAGCATGAAGGATTAGAGCATCACAGCGAGACTCAGCGATATTGACCACAACCACAGGCCCATCTTGAGAGGCAGGAAGAAGATCTGACAATGTCTTGGGCTTCAGAAAACACTCAAAACCATTGAGTTTCCATACTTCTTCTATCAACTTCCTATACTGCTCTGCTAGAGCACGATGTGCCTGTGCCTCAACTTCCTGGCTAAACTCTGGATCCCTTGAACCAGTATTTCCCAGACCATTTATAACAGTGGAAGTCCCTGCATTTTCCAGGGCACGAGAAACTCTATAAAGATCCTCTGCCAGTTCTGGGTGTTTGACTCGAAGGTCATCAATTGGTGTACGCAGTTGCAATATCTGTCCCCATACAATACAGTGACCTTCTTCAAGCCATTCAAGTGCTAGGGCCATATCTCCTGAGGTGATAGCCATGGCAGCAGCTGCATTGACAGCACTACCAATGACTGACAACTCTTTATAACGACAGGCAACTTTTTGACCTAGCCAAGCCCGCTGAGGAATTATCTCTAAAACAACTCTATAAGCCTCAAGTGTGGAGGAAGGACTCTGATAGCGTGAACATAATGATGCCCACTCCATAGCAGCCAAGTATCGAACTGAAGGACTGCTAGAATCATTTTTGGAAGCTCTACTGTAAGCAATGATAGCTTTCTCGAGGTCATGAAAGTCCCCAAGCCTGTCAAATTTAATCATGAAGGACTTTCCGAGGTTCATGAGATTTCTTGTAGTATCAGCATGTCCATCTGGGGTAAGATCCGTTGCCTTTTGAAGAGCATCAATTGATTTTTCAATGTCACTGTTCTCCCCAAGATGTTCAAAACGTTGACCAAAGCTACTTCCGAGGTTGTTGAGATGTGTTACCTGGTGAATGTGACCATCAGGTGTGAGATTGACTGCTTCTTGCAGAGCCGTAATCGCATTTTCAATGTCAATGGTCTTGCCACCATGTCTGAATCGACCACTCAGAGAGTTTCCGAGGCCATTGAGATGCATAGCCTTTTCAGGATGGCCATTAGGGATGAGGTTAACTGCCTTCTGGTGAGCAGCAATTGCATTCTGAAGGTCAACCGACCTCCCTAGGTGTCTAAATCGACAATAGTGGGAGGTTCCAAGGTGACCGAGATGTCCGGGCTTATCAGGGTGACTATCAGAAGTCATACCAACAGCCTTTTGCTGGGAGGCAATGGCCTTATCAACATCAGTAACCTCACTAAATCGTAAAAATCGAATAAGGAAAACATTTCCAAGATTGTCAAGTCCTCGAGCTTTTTCAGGATGGCCATCAGCTGTGCTCTCAAGAGCTTGCTGCATGACAGTGATGGCTTTATCAATGTCTTCAATCTCTCCCAAATGTTCAAATCGAAAACGCAGAAATACTCCGAGGTTGCTGAGCCGTCCAGGATGGCTGGGGTGGCTGTCTGGGGATAGATCAACAGCATGATACTGCAAGGCAATTGCCTCGTTGAGATCACTGATCTGGCCGAGGCGTTCAAAACGACGAAAGAAGGAGGCTCCCAGGTTAGCGAGATATCCAGGTTTGTTAGGATGCTCGTTGAAGATGAGATCAATGCATTGCTGTCTTAGAGCAATTGCCTTATCAAGGTCAACTATCTGCCCAAGACGATCAAATCGAATGTGAAGGGCATTTCCGAGGTTGTCCAAGTACATTCCTATAGCACTTTCACCCTCAGAAGCGAGATCAACAGCATCCTGTAGGGCAGTAATTGCCCTGTCAAGGTCTGCCAGCTCCCCCTGATGCTCAAATCGATTCAGGAATGTATTTCCCAAGTTGTTAAAGTAAGCCGCTCTGGAGAGTTGTGTGTTATTGGGAAGATCAATGGCTTGCTGTATGGCAAGAATGGCCCTTTCAAGGTCAATGATCTCCCCGAGACACCTGAATCGACCCCAAAAGCAGACACCCAGGAGGTTAAGATGACTGGCCATGTTATAGGAGCCAACTGGTGCAATATCAACTGCCCGCTGATGAGAAGAAATTGCTTTCTCAAGATCAGCCAGAAAACCAGTATGCTTGAATCGACTGTACAAGGATTGTCCCAGTCTACTAAGATGTGTACCCATGTCAGGGTGGCCGGGGGCGAGATCAATGACCTGCTGCCTAATAGTAATTGTTTTGTCAATGTCTGGAAGCTTCCCAAAGCGATTAAATCGATTATGTAAGGATATTCCGAGTTCATTGAGGCGGACGACCTTGTCAGGATGGTCATTTGGGGTGAAGTTGACGGCATCTTGCCTACAAGTAATCACTTTATTGAAATCGGTGATTTCTCCAAGGTGTTCAAATCGAAGTTGGAATGAATCTCCGAGCCTGCTGAAACGTGTGGCTTTGACAGTATCTGACTCTCCAATAGGGCTGAGATCCACAGCATGTTGATTAGCGGCAATTGATTTATCGAGGTCAATGAGATTACCAAGACGCTTGAATCAAAAGTGAAATGACATAGCGAGACTCATGAGACTTTTAAGCTTCCAAGAGAAGCAATCAGGAGTATTCTTTATAACTTGTTGTTGAATAGCAATAGCCTCGTTCAGGTGAGTGATTTCGCCAGAGTTCCTAAACTGCCTAAACCGCAGATCAGCAAGGAAGTCTTGGCTTATTGAGTGAGCAACGTTATGGCTCGGCCTCGGTATTTGCTGCTGGCTTGCTGGTTGAGTCATTGAAAAATGTTCTTTATCAGTTTCCTTTGATATAATTAGCCTTGCGTAGTTTAGAGGAGCGAGAAATTAGAAATAGTCCCAATACCTTTGAAGCCGATGTGATATTGGTTTGCGCTTCCACAGAAGGACCACTGGCATTAGCGTTGAGAGCAGCTACTTGCTCATCGAAGATATCTGATGGGAGAGATGACAAAAATAGTGCTCTTTGAAGCTCTTCATTATCTTCGTCAAGATCGTTATCCGATGAAGCCTATTGTGTATCTGTCGGATGTGCGTGACGAGGAATAATCTTCAAGGAACTCATACCTCTACCATCTGACTCCCACTCTGCATTGTTTCTGAAGGTTTATCTGTTTCCATTTCGGAGCTCATTTATGTCTGCAATGCAAACGCTAAGATTACGAAGTCAGCATATTTTAGTATTATATTAATATAATCACTAGGCACCTTGAAGTCACGTAGTACTAGTACGGAATGATTACTAATGTGTAGCAGGTATGAAAGAGGATTTAGGCTGGCTGGTAGACGAAGTATATATATGAGTACTTGCAGGTAATTGCTTGAAGCGAGAGCTGTATACTACCACGCTAGTGTAGAGTGGAATGATGTTGATGTTGAGGTTCCTTTTTGAAAACGGGGACCTGACCCTGACACTAAGAGACCTAATAAGAAGCACATGTAGAACCGATGTAGACAAGGATATGATGGTTGCTCAGGCCGCCGAAGGGTAAAACTTAGCCGAAATCTCGTTTGCTAAGTATGTAGATCCATACGCTGTGCTCACACTAAAATGGGTAATCCTCCAGCAATGTACAGCGACGGTCTATTACATAGAAGAACTTGTACGTGATACTGTTTTAAGTTAGCGTGGACGCAAGATTGCAATCTGTTGTGGGCTGCGGAGAATAATATCGTACCGGTGCATCCTGATTCGCTGGACGGGCATTGGCTTTTGGCGACGAGCAAGGTGTGGTCGCGAGACTATACTCTTGGATTCGGTGCCACGAATATATTAAAAAGTATTTCACCTGGCACCACACGTACGGCCGATAAATATCCTATTTTTGTATCACGGACAAAAGGATGGCTCAAAAATTACCAGTGATCTTGCAGGAGTGACGAAGGGTAAACCTACTAGCATGATGGGTTAGGCAATCTTGTTCTAACAATCAATGTGGATCGCAAACTGAGCCTAAATCATATTGTTTTAAAGATTGACACATTCTTATTTTATTGGGCCGGACTGACAAAATATCTACTTGCGATGATTGCTCTGGAGCGTGGCATGGTCCCAGGCATCCACACGTGCATTGTGATTCCAAGGCTTTCGGTGAATTTTACTATAGCATTGATACCTCATGCCATCATATATTTATTTGTATATTCATTACACGGAATGTAGGACAGAATGTTGATTGTCAGCAATATGATCTCAGTCAACAATTTTTGAGCATAGTAGTTGTAATAAAGCTCTCACGTTTCCCGGGATCCTTCTCCCCTACTTCGAAGTAGATGTGGACTGCGTCAACCAAGGGGGTATAGCATTTGGTAATTCCTGTTCATCCGATTCCTCGCGCAATCCAACAGAAATGGCTTCCTGCTTTACAGATACCAATTTGAATAGTGGATAAAAACTTCTTTTTCTCGTCCCGTTTGTCCGTGATTTGAAGTACCCTCCAGCAGTACTTCGCACCCTTTTCGCCATAGTTTGTGAAGAAGCAAGGCCATCTGGTAGAGCTGTGGTATACAATCCTATCGTAACGTTTGAATCCCCCTGGGCAGTGAGAAGGCGTGCATAGGACGAGCAACGATGTGTTTGGGATACAATGACACGTCCCTACATTTCGTCATCTTGAAACAGTGGTAGCAATTTTGCCGGAGGATCTATCAGCGCAGTTGCTTCATTTTCCATGACGAGAGCCGCGGCGCTTCCAGAGGAAATTTTGAAAGAAACCTTTAGGCTACAATTGACCAGGGCTCCCATATCACTAGACGCATATAACTTAGACAGTAGTTAAAGATGAAATATATCTTCGCACCCGTTGATATCCCCAAAAAGATCGCGCTCGACGGCATTCCTGGACGTGATCCAGGTCAGCCCTTCACCATCGTCCTCGACAATATCCAACGGTGGCGGAATACCCATTTATCTGCTGTTCCATCGATGTAGATATTTCCTTCTTTTAAAAATGTCCTTCGGTGTTTGCGCCAGAATGCCCAACTGGACGCTCCTTGCGTGATATGCCCATAGTCACCGCATTGTACAGGTATTTCTGGATCCCAGCTTCCATACTTATTCGTCGCAGAAAAGAGAAGATCGACATAATGGCGTTCACTGTCTCGCATGCCAACCTGTCATACATTTAATATCTAGTATGTGCTGCAAAAAGACTACTCACGAACTGATCTGACAAGGTGGGTATAGGATGATGAAGGAGATACCGACTAGCTGCCTAAAATATGATAACTCAAGAAACTGGAAATTTAGGAAGATGTCTTCCTATCTGGTCCATCTCGTGTTTACATTGAGGTGTCATGCACAGTCTGCATCTTCGTTGTCCACATACTGCCTAACCACTGCTAGATGAAAGGAAACAAATTAACGACTGGTTGATTCCTCCTCGGAGATTCTTCAGACAGAACCAGGGGAGAAATTAAATTGTAGAACGTGAATCAGCATGAATTTTCACGACACGCGGTTTTCTAGAATTACTTATCTCGTGGTGACCTGCATGTGCTATATCTCCAAGTTTCGGTTGTCACAGTTCATATGATGGGATTTAAGGAATATGATACCGCATGGGGCACAATTTATAACGATCTTATGTGACTTCTTCCTCGTGGTAGGACAACTAAGTACTTAGTTCGAAGTACAGTCAATATCATTTCAGCATAAGTAAGGAAAGCACTTGCATGAAATATTAGAATGCTACCTATGAAGCATTAGAACAAGTAACTAGTGAGCGTTTTGAACAATGAACACGCATGTTCTGCTCCACCCTGTTCCGGAACCCTGGCTCACTTCATTCCTATTTGCTCCTACCTTCCACCATAACCAGCAACTTGTTATTAATACTTCCCAATCACTTTTTTAACTGCTTGTTCTTCCCCATCTCCGCTGAACACCGGTATTACCATATTTAGTAGTTCCCCATTTTAGTATAAATAGGTAGCATACTTGTATGGTAGTCCCTAGTTCAGATATTAAGTCTATTCAGGTCGATTAAGCTCACTCAAGTCTATTTCAATTCCTAGTGACTTCTTCTTTGTTCTGCAACCTCTGAGCTCTATCTCAAAGTGTTCTCCCCTTGATCTTGAACCCTTTGAACCAGTCTCTGACCCTCTTGAGTCACTTCACAATCCAGCCTCTAACCATCCGGCTTGACTTTGTGTCTTAGGCTCCGTTCTCTGAAAACGTGGGACGTGTGCTATTCATAGGGAAGCAGCCTTCCAAAGCGCATTACAACCCAGGCTCCCACCGTACCCCTTCCGGTCACTTCTTAAATCACCTCAATCCTTTGTAATGACTTTGAGTACCTCCGACCCTGGGCTGTTCCGGTTCAAGGGCCGTGACACAGAGCCCGCCATTTATTTACAATACTGTGAACAGTGCATCTACTTCTAGCTTCATCCACTTTCTTCTTGCAATGTAAATAATAGGTAGTCAACGCAAATGCAATATTTCCTCATTGTATCTTTACAACTATCTATTTGATTTTAATCTACTCTCTTCTTGTCTCATTTCTTTGCAACCTCAATATTATTCTATTCACATTTCAGCTCTCCTAAAGCTTTACGCATACCAACAGCAGTTTACCATAGCGTTCGAGTGCTTAGAGAGCATTTTATGTATATTACACCCCATAAAGTATATATAACAAGATTTTTTATTAATTTGAATATTCCACACTGTTTTGCACCTTCGTTGACTCGCTAAAGGGAGTAGATCTGGTGGATCTAATAGATCATAGTGGGCGGTCATCCAACCAAGATGTCGAATGGTACCGATTGACTCTCCACTCATGCCACCGGAGCTGGGAGCTGGAGCTTGACAGTGGATGGCCTTGAGGACCACGCGTAACTCGAATAGACGCCAGGCCTCCCCCGCGACGTGCTGCGGTTGCTTCCACACAATTTTGAAGATCGATACAGCTCCGCAGCATTCAGGGGAGCCCTTCTTCCCCAGCTCTGGGTGATGGTGGCCTGACACAGTCTTTAATGGCGTTCAAGGTACTTCCTACTTGCGTCAGTGTCCAATCCCATCGGCAAGACATTTTTGCGGCAATGCCGATAGCTACGGCGTTACGGATGCAGCAGCGTCAAGGTCAAGGATCATGTCTTCTTGATGCTCAATAATATCCGGGGGTAGCTGCACATGCATCATTGTCTGTCTCTTCGCGTCCATGCTCTCAGTGCAAATCCGGCATTTCAATTGGGACGAACATGGTATACTACGAAGATCGACTTCTCATAATGCTACGATGCTAGAGCAGACCTCAGTCTTCAACAACACCACGATGCCAATGCCGATTGTCATTCGATTCCAGTCATGTCTGCTTCTGGTCCACTTGAAGCAGAACAGACCAGAACCTCCCATTCACGATCAATTCCGCCAATCACTGTGTGCAATTGTGTTTGCTCTCAAGAAACGATGAAGAGGATGGACAATATCATTCACCGTTCGTCACACTCGAATGCGTATAAAGTACAGGGATGCTAGCCTTCCATGTTGATGAAGATTGCAAGATAAAAACGTCCGGTTATCGAGTGCATCTCACAATACATTTACCAGTTCAAATATCCGTTCATCAGTCAACCACGCGGCACATCCATCTTGGCCACAAGTACTAAGTAAGATTGCACTACTTGCTTATTATGATACACAGCCAGTGACTGCCAGATCAGCTCCTCAAAATATCCCCATTGCTTTCGACAGCTCCAATTCTTCAACCTTAACCAGACATACTAAATTGGCATCGACATATGTCGTTGAGCTGTCTTAGTCCATGTCCAAGACCACGTACAGGTTGAGGTCTAGGCCCCAGATGCGTGTTTTACATTCAAGCTCGAGTCTGGGTTTACAGCCTCAGGTCCCAGCACACCACACACGAAGAATGCCCTGGTTTATCATCTATTGACCCAACAGAGGCCATCTGGTACCTGCAACCCGATAAGTAAGAAAGGTTTAAGTCATTGCTATCGTTCCATGACAATCTATGACGATGGTGACTACTAGATCAGAGATAGAACACCTAGAACTTGGATATTCACTTGGATCTTACAATTACCAAGCATTATCTAGGGATTTCCATCCAATACGAGAGACTCAGTGCTGTAAGTAGTCTGGAGGTCTTATATACTTTTGAACATCTGTCCCTGACTTGCAGGCTGCGGATTCATGTCGACAGCAAGAAACTCCTCTCTCTCACGTCATTGAGAATTTGGTATCCGGTATCTCTCCCTTTTTACAGATCTAGTGAGACCTTTAGGCCGCCGTGGATGGTTCAATTGGAGAACTCGCTTAAATCGTCTTTGGTGTCAGCGAGGGTGAGACAAGGTAAAATGGTTTCTTAGAAAGAGTATACTCTTTTTTTTTTTTTCCAATGCAATTCCAAGGATACACCACTTCTTTCTGTAGTGGTCGCTCACAGCACTATTTCATATATATATCTATCGTCATGATTGTATTTGTTCCGTAGGAAAAAGAAAATGGAAGAAACAAACGCGCCTATGTAGAGGCAGGAGGAAGAGACTTCCGATGCACCGTCAAGCCCTACTGTATTCATTTCATAAATTAAACCAGAACTGACTAAGACAGCATATCATGTCTGGTTGAAATCCAGAGTTGGACTGGCCGATTTACGATGTATGTTTACTGGTGAGTCCCCTTGGCACGATGGCCTGGTCTACAGACCTGTTCAACATATCCTGGCATTTGACTATGGTCCAGAGCATATAGAGATCCCGTCCCTGAAGAGGTTTCCCAACTTAAAAATTATCCACATCCGCGTCCATCGCTGCAACAGTCATCGCAGCAGCCTCCTTCACTTCCGGGCTACCCTCCTGATATCCAAGCGTCCTGCACAAATACTCCTCACAGAACATTCTCCTTCGAATATTCAATAAGAGCTTGTTGGCGGAGATGCTGGGAATTGCGGCTTGCCATCTATTGAATCATGAGATCAAAATGAAACCGATTTAATGAGGGAGAATTCTGGAGATACGATGTTAAGAAGCAGAACAATGACGCACCCAGCAAGAATCATACCCAGGTTCTGGCGCCATAAGACACACATTCCGACGTGCGGGAGGAGTACACTGTCAAGTGAGGAGCCGAATAGTAGTGAGACAATCTTTCCTTTCTTCATTATAACGTAATACTATACCTGAGATAATAGTGAAAACTTTTGTGCATGTCTTAGCGTCCATCCCTTCTAATCATTAAATATGAATATAAATCACCTATCTCGAATAATCAGATTCAACAATGGTGATCTTGAATCCGTCTTATACGTTCTCCAAGCCGCATACGCCATCAATAAACAGAGCCACGTTTCAAAAAGAACAAGAGGAATATAACTGAGATATATCAAGGGCGATATTTTCTTCACGTAACAACCAGTCAAGCCAAATGGACGAGGGACCATGACTAATTTGATATCTATATTAGTACAAAGGGCGCGTATTCCAGTAGATAGAGGTACATGAGAAGCTTACTTGGGAGATAGACTATTACAAGAGTCAAAGAAATCAAAAATTGTGCAGTCCATACGACAACCATTGCTAACAGGATTCGCCTGTTGCGATTATAGACGGCGTATATCTGGCACGAGGCTGTAGTTCAATATATTCTGATAAAGAGAGCTGAAGTGTAATCTTACTCGGAGTTGCAATATTACTATACAAATGGAGGGCTAATAGTTAGTAGACAAACTCGTGTGATTATAGATGGATAATCTCACAGTGACACGGAAGCTTGGTTATCCAGTATCTAAGTGAGGTGATAGTGTGAAATCTTCTTGGCCCAAATTATAAATTAATGCTGACGTTATCGCAAGCAAAAGACATTGCTCATAGCATCTAAACAAGGGTCTCATGAAAAGACGGACGATGGTAAGCCTGAGAGTACCTACGTCTTCACACATTAATAATAGTGCAAAGTAAGCCTCGAGTATAAATCAAAAAATAACTCAGATGTACCTTTTGAGACCTAGGATAAAGGAATAGCACTGTTCAAGCGCTACAGCAACCGTATTGACTACCACGATAGAGCGCTACAACGAACCTGAAGTCTGTATGATAGCGCCAACAACGCCAGCATATCGATTCTGCCATGACATATATGTATAAGGATTCCAACGAATGGGATGGCAGCACTCACACATATCGCCAACAGCTTGCCAGGTGTCCAGCTCCGAGACCAAACGAGTTTCACCTGCAAAGTGATCCTAATAAGGAACGAATGGTTAACTTTTGTAAATCATGGGCTTACTTCAGAGTCAAAGTGTGTGACTTCGTAGTGTGATTGAATAGGAGAATGGATTACATAAAATGGAGATGGTTAGACTGACTAGTGTCATAAAGCAACAAAGCAAGCGCTGAGAAATTAGAATATCTTGTGAGGCGACCTGTAATTAATAGTTGAAAGCATTATCAGAATACATTAGGCGAACATACTTATCAAAAATAGTCTCTCAATAGCACCTTTAGTCAACGGGAAAGGCATATTCACTCAGAAGTGACAAAGAGCAAAGGGAAAAAGGGCGAGAGGTGGGCAGAATAGCATCCTGAATGGACTTATAGCTACGTCAAGACTTGAAGGAGTATCGTTAAAAAGAGGGTTGTCAGCCATAGGTCGTTAGGGTGTTTCGATAGGGGACGCCATAATACAAAAAAATGCCAGCAATGGCCATATACGTCCTGTGTACACTGATGGCCACTGATCGGTATAAGTATGGGCTGTATACACACCACCAACCGTGATCCTATGTATTTTTAATTGACTGTTTTCTCCAAAAGGTCATACCGGATGGGAGAAAAATCCATATGGATCCATCTATTTACCTTCCATGCACTCAACCCCCTGCAACCCCTTGACGCGCAGCCTAGTCGATCCATCCTAGATAAACATAAAAACAAACAAAGCAAACAGTCATATTCCGCTCTAATAACGAGGGCCAATATCGAGATGGGATGTCTAAAGGTGAAATCCACAAGCAACCCAGCATCGAGCCATAATCACGCAATTGGAAAATGAAGTGCCAGATGGAATGAAGAAAAGAAGCAAAAAGAGAACTGGACCGTGATTTTAAGGTTCCACTCCAACTGAGGTGGCAGACCTAACCCTGAAAAACGCTGCCAACTCATATGGTGCCGTAATGTCATAAGGAGAAACGAATGGGACCAGCTGCCTTTCATAGCTCACAGAGAATGGAGGATGGAAACTGCGAGTACGGGTCGAGGATTATAATACAATTCTAAGCCGGAGGTCTGACCTGAATGTGATCAAACCAGAGATATATTGAACCTGTGAGGATATGAGAACTTAGAAAGGAAACATGTGTCTAGTAGTATACAAGTTGGCTGATCTGGTCATTTTAAAATCAGGTTGTATCTCTGATTAGGGGCTAAAATGTAAGCATCAGTTCTAATAGAACGGAACATCGTCCCATATAAACCCTCGCATTGGACATCGCTGCGGACCACTTGGTTGTTATGGGGATGATATTGTTCGTTTGATAGAACGGGATGGGATAAATGGTTTGAAGGCTCTATCATCAGTGTCCTTTCCGAGGCTCTCTTCCACCAAATTTCTGCCGACGGGAAAAGTGGAACCCACCACGTCTCTTCATTGATTCTACACTCAGCAGGAAGACTGCTAGAACATTCTGACAATGAATTGATTCTTCAAAGCAAACGGAATGCAATGCAATTCTTCATTTGGTTGGCCAGGTCGATCGAGATTCTATTCCGCGCTTATTAAAACGCTTATATATAACTCACACTTTTTTCAAGTGCCCGATCCCTCCCAGTGCAGACAACGGGTCATACCCGCTCATATAACCAAACGGACCCTCGTTATTATCGATTTCACAGAGAAACACCTTCGCTTCTTTAATAGCATGTCTAATAGGGCAGGTGTCAAGAGCGAGGAATTGAAGATTAGAGGACAGGATTTGGCGCTTCTAACAGTTTTAGAGAATGCCGAGAAGATAGAGGGGCAGTCAACTGGCCCTGGGAGTCTGAAAATGTTTTTACTTTTATCCCGACTGGATCGTAACAGTTAACGCCATCATCCTGGCGTTCCACTTGACAAACGAATTCTTATGACTGTGGGCCTTTCGTTCTCGCTGATATCGACTCCTTCTTCCGTGA
The DNA here is from genome assembly GCA_000827215.1 of Sphaerobolus stellatus SS14. Classification (NCBI taxonomy): domain Eukaryota; kingdom Fungi; phylum Basidiomycota; class Agaricomycetes; order Geastrales; family Sphaerobolaceae; genus Sphaerobolus; species Sphaerobolus stellatus. The sequence continues at coordinate 1,838 of KN837619.1, read as the reverse complement.
GAAGCGCCCGGGCAGCCATCAACAGAAGGATATGCCACGGTGGAGAAAGCCGTTGATGGACATTCTTTTCTCCCTTCCTGATACCCAGCACAAGGGAGGGTTAGTGAAGGGCGTTCTGCGGACAAATGAAGGTGCGTAAGCTTGATTTTGAGCGATGATTAAAACATTTATTGAGTATGCAAAATAGTAATAATCGATATATGTCCTCTTTACCGCTGCCCCACCTCCTCCTCTAACACAAACGCGGCTGACCTCCTGCATGACCGAACGGGTATTTCTTGCGCCTTTCACGCTGAACTTCGGGGATCCGGCCCGGGATTCTCTTCCACAGACGTCAAGGTTTTGCGCCATAACTTCAGCACCGCCGTACATCTGCACATGTAATTTTGACAATCGAGACACGATGCATTAGTAACGGGCGTTTCGTCTGGAGTGATTCGGGACGACCTCATAGTAAATTTGGACGGCCTAGACAGCGCCAGACAGCCCAGGATCAGTCTGGACGGCTAGACGTGCCTGGAGGACTTTTTCCACCATTACTGATGCTGTGCCGTAATTGGACTCCATTGGTGAAAGTCGATGCGCTGAATGTAATAACGTTTGTACGTACCTACCATCTGTTAGGAGCGGGATTTGCAGGTAACCATTCGCGTTTGCAGCTGCTACGATATTCATACACATGCAGCGTCGCCAACGATCAGTATGCAATGTTAATCCAGCTGAATGGAGCTAAGACGTTCTACTCAATGCCCTTCTTTATATCGCCATACCTACACTAAATTCTTCACAAGTCCTTTAGGCTATGACGGTCTCGATCGCTGGATCCTTCTGCGTTTGTGAGTAGGAAGATTTCGAGCTGCCCTTCAAGATATCTTCACTCAACCTCATCATCGCTATGGGCGATGTCTACACGTATAGGGCGATCGGGATCCGCAGACACGTAGTGCGGAATGATTGCTAATGTGTAGCAGGTCTGAAACAAGATTTAGGCTGGCTGGTAGACCAAGTATATATATACAGTAGAAGTTCTAGTAATGCATAACATTGGGAAGGGCCAAAATCCCATGCATTATTAGAATTATGCATTATGAGAGTGCATTTTGGCTGAGAGGAGGCCATTTGGTTCTAGCAAAAAGTTATGCATTACCACCTGTTATGCATTAGTACCTTATGCATTATTAGAACTTCTACTGTAAGTACTTGCAGGTAATTGCTTTGAAGCGAGAGCTGTATACTACCACGCCGCTGCTGGGTGGAATGATGTTGATGTTGATGTTCCTTTTTGAAAACGGGGACCTGACAATAAGACATAATGAGACCTAATAATAAGCACATGTAGAACCGATATAGACATGAATATGATGGTTGCTCAGGCCGCCGACGGGTAAGGCTTAGCCGAAATCTCGTTTGCTAAGTATGTAGATCCATACGCTAGCAATGCCCAGGGACGGTCTATTAGAGGATCTTGTACGTGATACTGTCTTAAGTTAGCGTGGACGCAGATTGCAATCTGTTGTCGGCTGCGGCTTTGAAGTACGTATTCACGGAGAATAATATCGTACCGGTGCATCCTGATTAGCTAGACTGGTATTGGCTTTTGGCGGCGAGCAAGGTGTGATCGCGAGACTATACTCTTGGATTCGGTGCCACGAATATATTAAATAAAAATATTCACCTGGCACCATACGTACGGCCGATAAATATCCTATTTTTGCATCACGGACAAAAGGATGGCTCAAAAATTACCAGTGATCTTGCAGGAGTGACGAAGGGTAAACCTACTAGCATGATGGGTTAGGCCATCTTGTTCTAACAATCATTGTGGATCGCAAACCTAG